>OX422183.1:16388419-16608431 GCA_949130485.1 Agelas oroides | reverse complement strand
GTGCTGAAACTGATTGGTCATCACATGTAAAACTACCTCAAGAGAGATTCTCAACCATGTGGATATATACGCAGATGATTAGTCATTGCCCTCAATCTAACAGTTATAATGTATTCTTTTCCCAAGTCAAACATCTAAGAAAGACCATGCTACAGTTGTAGCAAAGCAAAGATATAATTACGCACCAAGTCAAAGTGTGTTGCATTACAAACATCTTTCAACAATTCATGCCCAGTTTAATAAAAGCTGCCCTTAAATAATAGCTGTAGAAAACTATGCAACATAAAATATACAGTCTACAGTATAAACAATAGCCACGGTGAACAAAATAAATTGGAAAACTCACCAGCTTATCAGATGCTAGACCAGCAAGTATGTTGCACACTGCATATGTTAGTGTTGAAGCAAGGTAGACAACTCCTATAATACCCACACTGAGGTTAAACTGCAGTTTGGAGGAATACATGATATATGTACAGTGGTAGTGAAGGCAAGGTCTGCATGAGGCCGAGAACTACTTTCACTTGCAAATGTAAAAGGCCAAACAGTTACCATATAAGTTTCATCTAGGACATATTGTCATGTGAGACTTTACAGTAGGTAAAGTAGCCAGTATGAAGGTAGGTACTCATATTTGTGGATATCAATACATACTGCATAGTCAGTTAGTCAGTTGAATTTGCAGCTGGTCTAAAGTTACACCGATGAGATAAAGTAATTATGCCAAAAACCATTAAACCGGGGGTGGGTGGGGGGGGGGGGGGTCGGGGGTGGCAGTGGGAAATACCAATAAATGGTATACAGAGTAAGGGATCGGGCATGTATGACAGTAAGAACTATAGCCATACTAATAAAAAATGAAAAACATGAGATACAATAAAAGATGTTAGGGAGAGCAATATAAACGGGCAAACCTGTGAATACCTTTCGCAATTTTGAAGATGAGTTTTGTGGGGTGTAGTAGGTACAATCTATAGCTTTCACAAGAATAAGATATCACAAAAGCTCACAAAAGCTTGCTGCATGAAATTTTCATGGCTCTAATTTTTGCAATTTGAAATAGCATGATGCAAGTGCCACATACTAACACACACAACATACCCAATTTCATCGTTTTTAATTTCACAAGTGCAGACTAACTTGCAAAATACCTGAACATCATCATTCACTACTAAAATATTAATGTGTAACGGTAGCTTCTCCAGTATACAAAATTAACATTCTCAACTCACTTGCATGTGAAGAAACTGTCCAAAGTACGCTAAACCGGTATCTAAAGTTCCAAATGACAGCATAAGGCTCACCACTGTGGAAAGTAACACAAACAGATGCACTTGTTTTCCTATTTGAGGCTGAGATTTTAACTTTCTAATGTTGATCACTGAATCAGACAATTAGGCCAACATTTGTGCATGCTCAGTGGTTAGCTATGTGTATAGTTGGGGGCAAGCCTGAGTGAGCCCCAGACTAGCGTGACTGCATTACACATGTGCGTGTGTATGCTTGTATGCTTGTTTGTTTGGACCGACCACCTACCGTAAATTTTAAATGATATTTCACGATGATGGAATGTCCACGCCAACGTAGTCTCGTTCTAGCAACTACCTATTATAAGTATAGGCTTTGAGGGACAAACCGCAGAAACTTTTGCGGAAACAAAACCTGCCCCAACCATTTTACCCTACCCTTCCCCACAAAAACGATTAAACCCAGTAACGGGTCAAAGTACTATACATTCCCAACCGGCATTTTTCACGTGCGCTGGAAAATAGGTCTGGTGAACTGCCTATTCCATTTTCGTTCAAGTGTGCCGGAATGCTGGCGTATTGTTCTTTTCTAAGTTAATGTTTGAAGTCATCAAAGATTGCTTCCACATTGCGTGTCAACGATCTACTAGCAAAATGGATATTGATCAGGCAACCCTAACTGCCTCGTGTAGACTAGGCTATTCTATCTTTCGAAAGGAGCACGAGTAAGCTGCCTCGGAGTTTGCTGTTTATTAGAGCGTTTTTGAATTCACAATCCAGTTGACGTGACGTCACGGTGGCTTCAAAATATTGGAACCAAAATGGTAAAGTCAGTTTACCAGACTGTTTTCCTGCTCGGCGAAAAGTAGTCTGGGCATGAGACTAACGCCGATGTGTACTTCAGCAAAGCCGTGATAACGAGCATGAAGGGCTACTGCCAGACTAAAGGATTGCTGTGAAAGAGAGCGAGAGTGAAGACGACTTAAGTTGAATCTATTGGCAGCACGCATGGCAACTTTCTGAACAATGGTACGAGTCTGACGATCATGTGACAAGGCAGGCTACGAGTGACCCTGGTGACCGTCAGACAGCAGGATGTACGCTGGCTTCAGGTACTTGCCTGGCATGACCGCTCACACATAGCAGGCAGGGTTTCAAACAGGATGGTAGCAGGATGATAGTAGCATGTGAAATGTGTGCATGCCTACTAGGGGGTCTGGGAGCATGCCCCCTCCAAGGAATATTTACATCCTCTCAGATTGCTTCTGATGCAATCTGGGACAAAATTTCCGAACAAAGTTTTGATGACACATACTTAGTTCAGTAACATGTAATTAGCTAATATAATAAAATAACCATACTCAATTTCAAGATTTCAGCCCCCCCTCTGTATGAAACCCTGGCAGGGATGCCCCTGCTAGCTCATGGTTTGACTGTGAAGCTTAGCCCATGCCCTTGTAGCCATAGTAGTCTGGCTGGACGAATAGCTGCATGTCTGTGGGCATTCCAATGCTACTTGCTCAGGCTCACCCCAGGACATGTAACTGCCTGACTTGATACTCTACCACAACAAATAAAAGGCATGGACCTGTTGGGACTGTTCTTGCAGAACTTGAAATGCACCTCTAAGTAAAAGAGTAACATGTGTCCAGACCCTATGTCTGCCTGCATCCAACAGTAAAAATGGTACTAAGTTAACACTAGTTTGTGTAGCATGCATGCATGTAGACATTATACTTACGTTAAGGCTACTTCAGTTACAGCAGTAAATCAGTTTTGCAGTTCTCTTTTACACTATCCTAAGTTCATTATATTTGTATAAATTATTACAGAATTATTCTATTAGAGAACTATGGCAGCTTAAAATACTATACAACAAGCCTGTTGATTTTTTCTATCAGGTGCTTTCAGTTTACACATTGCATCTGTTAGTATTCACAACCACACTGACTTACCCAGTAGGACAAATACAGTGTTGCTCAATAGCTTTAAAACCAGTCGCCATGGCAGCTTCACACTAGTACACTCTATATGGTGGACGTAAAAAGACTCTGATATGATATGTCTATCTCGTATTTATAATGAACACAGTGAGAACACACTACCGTAATGCTGTAATATTTTGCGAGCAAGAAACCGGCCAATTTTGCCATTTTAGGCTAATTTATGTACTTTGCGATCTTACATCTGTAAACAGCTATCTTTGCTTCCCCTCAATTTAGTCATGAATAACAGTTCCCGGCTGCATAGTGGCCGATCTCGGCTCTGTAGGCACCAGAAAAGTATAATGTTTGTGTTATAGCATTCAATTGGCTAGCCAGTCTCTCACTGGAGAGATGTCTGGCTACGCAAGACTATAGCTTGTGGCTAGGGAGTCCCGTTGCATAGTTGGACTAAAATACTGGCAGTTATGTTGAAATGGTTGCCTCAGAAGAACTTTTATACGCAGTTATTATATAGGTATTGCTTCTCTAGCCTAGCTAGCCATGCCTACCAAGAGCCAATCCCACAAATTAATTATTGCAATCATTTCTTTGTGATGCTGTCAGCACTCACAGAATCTGCAAGAATAAAGTTCACACAAGACATTATAGCACTATGGTATTATAACAATACAATGCATAAGGAAATAACACCACACCTGTTGGTTTGATTAGCACCATTAGGATCAGCATTAGGAGTAGAATACATCCACCAACCACAAGAAAGGGCAGTACAAACCCACCAGCCTATATGGCAGGAGATTAGTAGAGAAATGCATGTACGTAACTATCACTGAATGGGTAATTATACGTTTCTAATTAGGTACCACAATCTTTCTAATACTATGTATGATTCAATTTTATGTAAATGAATCTGATTCTATTTTAGCTGGAGTCTTAATTTATTTACAATTTAATGTAAGATAATAATGACTGAAGCCAACCTCCAACCTTTGTGGCCTTCCTACCAGTCTCACAAACAGGTGAACTGTCTACATAGTTTGGTGAAGTCTTTGCATAATTCATCAACTATGCACTTATCTAACCACACTTGGTGCAACCTTCATCAGTCGCAGAGTTTGATGAGGTATGTGCATAATTCGAGGAAAAGACAGTTGTACAATTAGGTAGCTTCGTATGGACTCCAAGCTACACATGGTTTAATACTGTTGCATGTAACATGATTAGCTTTGAGCTTCAATGTCAGGCAGATCACCTATGATCATGCAGCTACATACTAATCCATTCTAAGCCTGGAACAAGACCGGAGAATAGCACAACCATCTCTTGAAACAAATTCAAAGGTCTTTCTATCTTACCTCTTGGAGCCCTCCCCCTATTGTAGGTCCCAATGTAAACCCAAGAGTAACTGAAAGCTGCACCAAACTCTACACAGGAAAGAGAATACAATTAGGACTGAGAATAAAAGGAACAGCCCATGCCATGTAAGAATAACTATACTGTGTGTATATCAGATGTCTAACTCATGTGACTGGATGGGAGTCAATGGGAAGCCTTGTAGCTGCATGCAGTTTATAAAAGGGAGGCTGTCTTTTCACCCAATCCCATGCGGATCACGTGATAGGCCTCCAAGACGAAAGGTCATTGATGAACTTGGCAAATCAAAATGTGTCGGACACTGCGCTTGCGAACGGCAGGAGCAGTATGTTCTCCTCGACAGGTAAGGCAGCTTATAGATTTAGTGATGTTTTACTTTAGTATAAATGAGAGAGGGTAGCTTATTGGATATACTGGGATGGGGACAAGGATTGACTCCTGAAAGTGGCCAGACGTGGTAAGAAGTCTCTTGTGTATGAATACAAGAGACTTACCACATCTGGCCACTTTTGTCTGCTCTTCAAACCTCCTGGTAGATTGTGAGTGTGGCAAGAAGGAAAGGGAAGTATCATAGCACTGATAGTGGGTGACTGGGTGTTCCTTTGTGCTAAAGTGTGCCCTCATCACATCACACAAGTGGTTTTAAAAGTGTAAGAGCCAGTGAAAGTAAAATGCAGACAGAGGCATAAACAAAGTAACATCACTGTGACGTTGTGACCCCCTTCTCCCCCTCCTCATAATGTCATGCATACTGTCGACTATTGATGAGACACCGCCCTCAAATATCAGCCGCACAATCTGAAGCTCTGAGTGTAAAGTCATCGAATAGTAGCCTTGGGTAATTATCCATCCACCCAGTTGGAATACCTTAATCCTATGCACAGGTGTCCTAAGTGTACATGAGTTGATTAGTCTTGTTCCCACACGGGGAGGGAAAAAATAGTCGTCAACGGCCTATTCCGTTTTTGTTCCGTGCGGTTTAAAAATTGGTGACGCAACGTCTTTAAAAATGCATTACGTGACGTCACACAAAGCTTGAAGCTATAAAAGAACTCAAAAGAGACAGCTCGTTGCAGGGATCATCCTTCTCGGAGCTTCCGAATGCCAAGAAACGGAGATTCACAAAACTTGAAGCCTCTGTCAACGTCAGAAAGCCAGGACAATCTTATCGACATTTAAAGCTCAGGAACTTCACACTGCCAGTTGTCAAGCTCAGAAACGCACACCGCCGTTCACAGAAGTTCTGGCATTCCTTCGCTAGTCCGTTCTCTGGTTCTGCCTGGCTTAGTCTCCTGATAGCGCTTCAACCGACTAGCCTTCTTAAAATTAGTTATTGCAGTATACGTGACGTCATTCGCATGAAGCAATGTGATTGGAGCGTCACCATCATGGCGCTTGGATCAAAAATGGAATAGGCCATTGACCAGACTTTATTCCCTCCACGTGCCGAAAAATAGTCTGGGTATGAGACGGAGTTGATAGGGAACTTTTCTATATTTCTCTTTGCAGATTGAGAAGTGTAGAAGCTTCAGTCAAGATCTGCCTGTTGTATCCTCCCACGTGAAGACCTAATATATGATGCTTACATGCAAGAACTCAATGCTGTCGTGTTGTATGTAGTCATTTTTGTACCTAGTCAATTTTTGTTAGCCTCAGTCCTTCTTACTCCAGTGCTTGTCAGGCATACTGCAAGAAACTAGTGCATGATTAGAAGGCCTGGGTATGAGGATGTTATTTTTTGTAAGTATTCATGGTCAAATTTTACAATCAGTTCTGTTTTGCATCAACTTGCATGGTTGAATTTCAGCTGAACAACTTACAGTAAAACTAACAAGTAAGGCAGGCTACTTCAGTAAAGAACATAATTATAACGTCATGTACTAACGCTGAAAGAAGTCATCTAGCTACTTCCATGCTGCAAGAGTCTAGCGTAGGTCCACAGCGAGACTGACGTAGTCAACTGACAAGAGCGCTAGTGACTCGCCCAACTTCACTGTACTGCAGGCCGTTTAAGTTGCACCGGAAGTCACATGACCAATTAGGGCGGTACCACATGGGATTGGGTGAAAAGACAGCCTCCCGTTTATAAAAAGCTGAATTTTTTTACTGCAAGTCACACGAGAATCAGCATCAGTACTACAAGTTATGCAAGAATCTGTATCAGGTACTGCAAACCATGCACGCTACATCTGAACGTACAATGAAATCAAAGGTTTGTATGATGAAATAATTATCACCATATTATCATATACCCCCAAAATATCCCTCGTTTATTGTCGTTGACACTGTTACATATGCTGCACACTCATAACAGTACAAAGAGCAACAAACGTGATATTCTCTGGTATAGCTTTGTACTATGGTGATACTTATGTACAACGACAACAGTGAAAGTCTCTTTCACAATATTGTCATCATGTGTTGAACAGAGGCTCACATTTTCCTATTTCATGCCAAAGAGCTAAAATTACTTCAATCCATATATACCTCTAGATGCTCACACACAATGTAAACTGCAAACGCACCTTAGCCTTAAAACCTATAGCTGGCTGCTATGATCACAATTGACCTTTGATTTAGTGCAGAACAGAGGTGAAGCTTCACTGTATTCTCACTCACCAGGCAACCAATGCAGGGCCTCATACAGAGGGGAGGGCGGTACTAAAGGCAGAGTGTAGGCATGCAGTTATTAAATTAGAAGCCTGTAGCCTTGGCCTGTGGTACACCTATCTTACATACTACACTGCTTCACTGGCTTCCAAACTATCCTAATTGGAGGTTAGATGGCATCTTCTACCCTAAGTGTAGTCTATCAAGCACACCCTCTCTCACCCTCCAGAGAAGTGAGAGAAGCTCTAGCAGATGTTATTACATGTAGTATGCATGTATTGCTGACAAATAGATTCATTTTAGGGAAGTAGCAACACCTCAGCTTCAGTATAATCCTGGTGCAGTTTTAGGGTTGCAGATTAAACAAACTGTGAACTATGAATACTAATAACAACTGCTAGACCTCTCACTTTTCTAGTGAGAGATGGTCTGGCTTGATAGACTACCCTAAGTGGACTTGTAAGCGCTCCTTTTGGGCACCTGCAAAGTAAAGGTCATAGTATACTTATTAGCAGAAACTACATTCAACTAGAGTAAATGTAGAACATTTTGGGGCGAGCCTGAGCATAGCAGCATCATTTGGCTAACCTAAGACCTCACCAGTCGTATTACCAGGTTACAGTGCACAGGTCATGCATGTCTGCAGCTAGCAGGGATTAAGTCTGACCTCCTGCTGACCTCTGAACACACTGCCTGGGTTGTCATGCATAGTTCTTACACAGTGAGAGGCCTCAAAAAGTGGCTATGCATGGTAAATACATTGTCAGCTCAGTATTCAACTTGGACAATCAAAGCGTCTCTACTGCCTTCTGTAAGTAGACAGGTTTTTCTTCACAACTTCCAGAACTGGTACAGTAAACTTTCACGCTCCAGATACTCTCCCAAGTAGCTCTCTCTTTGTCATCATTGCCCACACTACTCGTGCTCAAAAGTAGTTGGCAAAGTGAACTTATTGCCTGCACACAGTGCACGGCTGTGGTAAATTTCAGATACACGGAATACGTACAACAGATAATATATACCACCATTAAGGGGCTCGCTCAGGTTTGTCCCAATAACCTACTTCTACCATAGTCTCATGCCCAGATCCCACTCCTCAGGGGTGAGGTCTGGGCACGAGACTACTTCTACATCAGTGCATTAGCAACAAAGCTGACTTGAGCAAACACAGTAATCAAGCTTCATCTACACTTTGTTAGTAATGAAGCCAATAAGTTAGCAGATAAGGCTAACAAGTTCCCAGATGATGCATAAGTTGCTAGACAAGGTCAGTAAGTTACCAGACAGCTTGTATATTATACATGAGGACTCTATGCAGCTTAGAGTGCTGCTGCTGTCCGTTGGTTGATATGGCACCTGTAGTGGGAAGTAATATACTTGCACCTGTCCATATTCTTGTGCCTAGACCACAAAAACAAAGCAGTCTGGTGAACCAACTTGAATTTCTTGGGCTAGCATGCACTTTTCCAACTAGTGGAACTTAGCAACATTTTACGAAACACTCAAAAATTGTTGCAATACCCGAGTAGAGATGCAAAATTTTATTGCTATAAGAAAAGTATGCAATAATTAATTAATTAGCAACGTTTTACGAAACTTAGTAGTGATGCAAAATTTTATTCCTATGCAATAATTAATGAACTTGTAATCTCATTGGTCTTTATAAAAATTTTATACTAAGCCCAAGAAATTTGACTTCCACCAGACCATGTCTCGCCAGGAGGTGCACATGGCTTCGTTATGAGACTAAGCTATCCAATAAAGAACATGCAAAAGATCATGTAGCAGTTTCACTTACAACAACTATGCCCTTCTTGTCAGGATAAAACTGAGTTAGCTGTGTGTATGAAGCGGCAGCACACATTGCAGTCCCAACACCTTCTACCATCCTCAGCAGGAAGCTGAATGCCATGAACAATATTGGAGTGGGCATCATAGAAACAAACCTGGTATGTGTGTGTGTGTGTGTGTTTGTGTGTGTGTGTGTTTGTGTGTGTGTGTGTGTGTGTGTGTGTGTGTGTGTGTGTGTGTGTGTGTGTGTGTGTGTGTGTGTGTGTGTGTGTGTGTGTGTGTGTGTGTGTGTGTGTGCGTGTGCGTGTGTGCGCATAAATTGTTCAGTGACTTTGCAAGTAGACTAGAAATACACATGGGAGGCATCTATATAGCCTCAGTCACCTGTGTACACTTGCATGCACATAAATAATACTAACTATATTCAGACAATACCCAAACAGAAATAGGGATCCTCCAGCCAAAAACAGTCCAGCAAGCTGTGTGAACTTCAAACCCAGATGAGGAAGCTATAGTGTGGGATGAAGAATGTCTTGAAAAAGAGGTGAACAGCTTGCAGAATTGCAGTAATCAAATTCTGGCATAGTTTTACTGGGCCTGAAACATCAATCAATACTCATTACAATTACCAAAGTTATACTTGCAAGTAATGAGTACAATTACAGAAAATTACAAATAATAATGTTAAATTACAGGTCAAAGTATGGAATTTATAAATGTGCCGACACAGCATGCATGCTCTTGCCACATGTAAAAACCCACTGATTGTCAGCTGAGCATGCAGAGTCCGCCAGTATAATTGGGGCGAGCCTGAGCGAGCCTCACACTAGCGTGACTGCATTGCGCACGCTTGTGTGTATCTATGCTTGTTTATTTGTTTGTTTGGACCGACCACTTATCGTAAATTTTAAATGAGTGCATTCAAATATTTCACGATGATGGAATGTCCACGCCGACGAGTACTTCAGCAAACAACTGAGCAAAAGCCGTGAAAACGAGCATGAAGGGCTACTGCCAGACTGCAGGGTCGCCGTGAAAGAGAGTGAGAACAAAGACGATTTAAGCATTGGCGACTTTGTGAAGTGTGGTGCGAGTCTGACGATCACATGACAAGCCAGGCTACGAGTGACCCAGGTGACCGTCAGACAGCAGGATGTACGCTGGCTTCAGGTACGCGCCTGGCATGACCGCTCTTACATAGCAGGGATCCCTCTGCTAGCTCATAGTTTGACTGTGAAGCTTAGCCCATGCCCCTGTAGCCATAGTAGTCTGGCTGGACGGATAGCTGCATGTCTGTGGGCATTCCAAATGCAATTTGCTACTCGCTCAGGCTCGCCCCAGGATGATTCAGCATCTTTCTAGTTAGATCATGGTTGTAGTAAATGCTCCAATATGATTGGTCTACAGCAGGTGTTCTAAATCCCGTAGAACACCTGTAAATTCTCATAGAACACCTGTAATTTATTGCTCAGAGCAAGGCCATTGTTGTGGCCTTACACTGTCAGTAGTATGTACATGAAACTTCTAATTGCGATTACAATCCACTGCAAACAATTACTCATGTCTTTTTTGCAGCATTACAAATTCAAATTACAGCAGTTGATGTGATTTGAAATTACTAATTACAAATATGGTTTTGAAAAACTGTAACCATTACACAATCATTATATTTGGTTTTAAGTTATACTTACATAGTCCGATTATATTTGGTTTTTCAACTACTACAACTCGGGCTGCTAAGGTATACTTACAAAGTATCCAATGAAAGGTGACGCCACTGTCACACACAGTGGTGCCATGCCAATAACAAACCCAACAATGTAGGTGGCAACATTGTGCCGATGTGCCTGTGTATAAGAGAACAGGAAAATGTGATGTCTCCTTCGTCAGTTCAAGGAGGTCATGTATGAAGACATCTGTTACTCTAGTTCATGCACAGCAACAGAAAGGAAATGAGTGGACACTTGCTCGTGCCCTGTCACAGCATCCCCCCCCCCCCCCCCAAACCCTCCTCCATTTCCTCCTTCTGTAGTCAGGAGAAAAGGGTCTGGGCTGGTTCTTTGGGCTTCATTCCTAGTTTATTGTACAGTGCTCCACAGCAAGTCAGCCAACTTATACAAACCGTCACCTGAGCTCCAAAATATTATGATATACTAGTAGTCATGTCTCTTACTGTTATAAGTGAAAAGGAAGTGATTTAAAGAAAGTCAAAACCATACAAGTACACAGCCTTTGTGGCTAGTAGCAGCTAGTGAGTTTGTAACTAAAACGTTTTACACCTTTGGAAACAGGCACCACACTCATAGGTTTGAGCCCTCACACTCACCCTCACCACACTTTTGTAGGTTTGAGCTTTCAAACCCTTACCCTCAGTGCATTTTATGATGGAGTTTGATTTCAGCTCTTAACTAGCATTGGTTCAAAAGATCACAACTAAAAAGTGGTTCCCAAATCAGTTCACTAAGTGAAGCCATAGTCAAACACCTAGGTCACGTGACAATATATGATTTCACACAAAGCTGCACAAGTGTTCATTGTTACCACCCATAAACCCAAATAGACCCGTTTCAGAAATCTTAAAAACCACAAACTTCCCTCTTGCCCTGGAGCACACACAGTAAGCATAGCTGTGGATTTAAGACCCAATGTGTTGATTTTTGTTTCTCATCAGGTGCTTCCCCTGCACACAATGCGGGTGGGCAGGTAGTACCACTCTGTAGATATCCATAGCGGGCAGATAATTCTTACAAAAGATCTCGACAAACATGATGGTAGAAGGATCAGCGCTTGTTATATGCCATTGTAGAAAGGTTCTTTTGGATGCTGTACACTAGACAGACACAGTAAATTGTTACTGTCACATAGCTACTCGTTAATGCATGAAAATGGTTCAATTAGCTACATAAAATTCATGCAGGGAGCCAATGAAAAAAACCCCTAATAATCAATGAATTGGTCTCCCAATGTTGCATTTACAGACTGCGTTTGCATGCACGGTAGCTGGAATTTGCTTGCAATTTACTCAAGCAAATTGGTCAAATCTCACTAGACTCTTTCCTCCTCAGTATATATAGGGTCTGAGGATTTAATAGACTATAGTTACTTGTACACATGATGCAACTGACCTCTATGGAATAAAATGGTACAATCATAGAGATTCCAGCATTCAGAAACACATAGGCCAGTAAGGTTGTTGCTGCAGTCATGAGCGTCTTCCATCGGTTAGTAGTCGCTGGTGCTGATAGTGAGCCTTTAGCACCGGGTGTGGTTCCTTGTTTGTTATCTGTGTCATCGTGCTCCAGTGGTTCTGTGAGTCGGGCATGATTACTATCCTCCTTCTCTTTTACACAGTCTAAAGGGTATAGCGGAACGTCCTCTGAAGTTGACATGCGTGACTCAAGTAGTGAACTCCTTAGCATCGAGGCTGGCTTCGTGCCGTGTTTTATATTAAGTAGCTACTTAATTAATGTTAACACTTCCTTCATACACAGGAAGCGAAGTGTAAGAATCGCATCCCAGTCTGAAGGTCATCTCGTTGCACCGGCGTGAGCATGAGCAGCCTCATTCATGTGACCAGCATTTCAGCCTTTCAACCTTGGCATGTCTGTAGACTACATGCAGACAGTTTCAAAATGGGTGGGGCCAACAACTTCTGGAGAGCAACCATGTAACTGAGAAGTAGCTAGCAGTATAGTTGACCTTTTTCTCTTGATGGACGCTTCTACTTGTATTTCTCACTTGTAACTCATTTTGAGATATAGAGTAAGTTAGCAATCATCGGACGACAGGTATATTCGGACACTCAAATGCGGAGGGAAAACTGCGTAAACATTCGGCGATACCACAAGACTGTAGCTGAGGTACGTGGTACCTGGTGTACCAAAAATGACGCCCGCGCATTGTTTCCTGTTGGCGCTAGAAGCGATAAAATGGCCGTCCGAAAAACATCAATATTCGGAAAAGTGTATGCATTTTCAGACACTGTTGTTTGTGCCTTCTCTGAAGCTGCTTTTGGAGAGATTTTAGCATCGATACGATGCCCCAAGACCTCCCCAATTCGCAATATATTTTGGTAGCGGTAGCTGCTTTAAACACTCAGGCGCGCAGCTGAACATGGACCAGTCCGATTCGATCGATATCGGACGGTGAAATTTGTCATTTCTTGCTGTGTTGTCTCCAAACAAGTTGAAGTCTCCACCATATTAGCATCAGTAGAATCTACAGGCTCTTGGCTACATGCTGGTATTTGTCCGGTGTTTGTGCGTTGAGTAGTTCTCGAGATTGCATGATATCGTTTGAACTCACCTATTTATGCTGCACATAAATCAACCAGCGTAGTTTATGGAAAGAAACATGAAATATATTTATATCTCGAGATTGCATGATATCGTTTGAACTCACCTATTTATGCTGCACATAAATCAACCAGCGTAGTTTATGGAAAGAAACATGAAATATATTTATATCTCGAGAACTACTCAACGCACAAACTCCGGACAAGTACCAGCATGTAGCCAAGAGCCTGTAGATTCTACTGATGCTAATATGGTGGAGACTTCAACTTGTTTGGAGACAACACAGCAAGAAATGACAAATTTCACCGTCCGATATCGATCGTATCGGACTGGTCCACGTTCAGCTGCGCCCCTGAGTGTTCAAAGCAGCTACCGCTACCAAAATATATTGCGAATTGGAGAGGTCTTGGGGCATCGTATCGATGCTAAAATCTCTCCAAAAGCAGCTTCAGAGAAGGCACAAACAACAGTGTCTGAAAATGCATACACTTTTCCGAATATTGATGTTTTTCGGACGGCCATTTTATCGCTTCTAGCGCCAACAGGAAACAATGCGCGGGCGTCATTTTTGGTACACCAGGTACCACGTACCTCAGCTACAGTCTTGTGGTATCGCCGAATGTTTACGCAGTTTTCCCTCCGCGTTTGAGTGTCCGAGTATACCTGTCGTCCGATGATTGCTAACTTACTCTATAATGCTTCTTTGCCTGGATTTGGCACACAGCTGCACTGCACGTAAATGCCACCTGTTGCCCTTCAGAAGTGATTACCTAATAATCTAGGCCACACTTGATTATTCTGGCAGATTGATCATGCTGTACTGCATGGAGGCAAGCTTGCTTTACAATGGTCACAGTGCTGGAGTGGCAATTGTGATGTAAACACAAGTTCGAAGCTTATCAGGGTTACAATTGTCTCACTGTAGTGTTTAAAACCCGTACGCACTCAGGGTGTCTGAGCATCATGTTGAGGCTACAGACCTTCACTGCAGTCTTGTAGTGCTGCATTCCATAATTTTACCTCACTTGAACACTTGCCATGGCTGTGAGTATTTCATGACTTGAACATACATTTGTACTCTGGTCAATTCTACTCGATCTAGGAAACCTGCATCTGTGCAGTGTAAGGTTGCGTTTCCAGGCTAATATGATGCAGTATGCAATAGAGACACCCCTTGTTTATCAAGCAACAATAAGTAACACCAATAGGTTTCCTTGATCAAGTTCGATATGGCTGTTTCACTTTTGCTTCTGCTCTGAGGTATAGGTCAATTGATAAGTTGGAAGCTGACCAATTGTAGTTCACTTGCAATCATGGCTAAGGTGTAGATGGTCATACATATTGTGTGGCAATCTGCACTTGTTTTCTTCATGTGAAACTTGTTCCATTTCATAGCCTCGTTCCTGGCTCTCCCCACTAAGGAAGGGAGAGCCAGGAACGAGGCTACTGTTGTCCCCACTCTTCACTCGTTTCTTCTACTATAAAGTCAGGAAAGTTAATTTAAGGCTTCACTACTAACGTACTAATGTCACTTCTCAAACAAAGATTGTCTTCAGTACCAACCCCATGCAACTTTCTATACGTAATTTCTGCTACAACCAGCAAACCGGGCTTTTACATAGCAGCAGCCACATTGTACGTACCATCAGAACCCTATTAGAGCCAACCAGACTAGTTTTTCTTCCAAATATTGATAGGTGTTTTATTTTTAGAGTTAGCTACTTCAGTACATGTCCTGCACATTCAATACCAAGCCTAAAAGAGATCCAGCTTGAGAATTGAACTGAGGCTATGGATATATACCATCTATCCTCTTCTTCAAGCCCAGTGGTTCAGTTGGTGAGAACATCTGACCAGAATTCAGACTATCTAGGTTCAAGTCCTGGCTAGATCTCAATATTCCTTTTCTCCATCACATTTTCTTGCACAAATCAGAAAACAGCCAGTGGCAAGACACATGTGCAACTCGAGTGCTTCAACTCTATTACAACATAGCTACAAAGATCACTGTTTACTCCTCCTGATTTGTCCCCAGCACGTCACTGATTTCAACACTCTCTGAGCCACTGTTACGATGACCAACACCAGAGCCTGCAATGAATGAAGGATGGTTTTAGTGCAATCCAGCGACACATTTCTTGATCAAGACAACTGTATATAGTATACTTAGTCATGCATGAATTAACTTACCCAAACCAGGAGAAGAAAACCAAATATCTGCAAAGGAAAGAGTGCATCAAACATAAATTACGTAAGAACAGATATAGCTATACAGCTGCACACATGAGGTGTACACTGATAACCAAGACAATAAACTCTTGCCATAACCTACTACACGAGTACATGAGGAAGTACATTTTGGAAACTGCACACATTGTCAAGTGCAACTGCAGGCACAGATTTGCATCTTAACTTTTTCTGCAAATGAGGCTATTCACACTAACAGGCCACAGATTCGTTACTTGTATGGAACCCCGCTTAACTGACACCCCTCAACAGCAGACACACACGATATAATGGACAATTCTGAAAGTCCCGACTGTCCTTCCATTCAATTCAGTACTTAAGCAACCCCTGAATAGCAGACACCCCGCTACTCCGTACAACGGACAGTTTTTGCGGTCCCAATTGTACACAAATGATACTCAACGACCCCGATTTAGCGGACACTCATCGACCTTGTCCACCATTGGTGCTGTAGTTAACAACTTGACATTAGACTAGTGCTGTTACTCGTAGTACTAGCATCTGGTTAGCCTTCCCTGCCAGTGTACAGCAAAGAAAATCTCTGAATACGCAGCCATGTTGTGCAACAGCCCGATTACCCAGTACCATGCCTACCAGAAATATACCGGAAGCCCCTGAGTTAGGGATACCTCGCTATAAGCAAAATGTTGGTTCCCAGTGGTGTCCGTTATAGAGGGGTTCCACTATATCTACTATTAGCAGTAAAGCTGTCTTTTGCTGAACATGGAGATACCTGATATAAGTACAAATGTGAAAGCACAACTCACTGCTGCTGTCCACCGGAAGCCCACTTTGTAAACAAGTGCACCGCCAATAATAGGCCCTAAATACTCCCTGTGTAGTTATGTAATAATGAGTATGCATAATTAAACGGGCACAAGAAACCATACTAATAGCAACTTGCAGTACTCAACCAACACTGTAACTTTGCATCAGAAATTTAATGAAGTGTATTTTAGGTATACTACATGATGTACAAAGAAGCATAACACCAGGACATGTTCTATATAGTAAGCAAAGAGCTCACTATAGGCACTAAACTATACAGCAAGTTACTCACCCTGCAGACAGACTTCCAATAAAAATCCCAGACAGAGTACTTGCAATAGCTGTTTCACTTTCATGTATAGTCCTGGATATTGTAAAGAATTAGGTCAGCTGATCTGAGAACTGGATCATTCACCTAATATGGTAAGGTCTCTCAGATGTGAATTTTATGTCATGTTGGATGTGAGTGCATGCATCTAAGGCATAAGTTATTGAATAATGACAAATAGTACACAGTTTGTACAGTATGGAGACTCTGAGCCATTCAACTTTACAGCTTTAATCTTAATGTCACCATTGTATACAGCAACAGAGATTTATACAGCTTGCAATTTGTAGTCACATAGCATTATAGTGGAACCCCTTCTATAGAGGATACCCCTAAGGGAAAATGCTAATATACTGTGGATGTATGCTAGCATTAGCTGTACGCTATTTCATGCATCCTTTGCTTTTATGCAATAATAAGAAGGACATGCAGTATAAACTATAGGGCTGATTCACAAGGAACAATGGCTTCGGATGTCCCCTCCGAAGAATGCAAAGGAAAACCTCAATTTTAGAGGCATAGGGCTGAATAATCTCTGCTTGCAAGGTATAATTGCATGTATCTTCTATAGAGGATACCCCTAAGGGAAAATGCTAATATGGACATTTCAACCAGTCCCAACCAAATATAAATGCATGCATGAATACATCAGTTGCACCATATGCTCATGCACATGCAAAGACTGGACTTGGTACATATGGTGAGTATGCACAGTGCACACTGAAAATAAAACATGGCCAACAGATGTACTGAACATGCAGAAAATACATGCAATTACTATACCATGACAAATGGGCGTTTAGTTGAGAAGGTGTGCACTGTGCTGAGTCTGTAGCAAGGATATTTATACATGTGCAGTGCATTTGTGTGTGTGTGTGTGCTGCGTGTGTGTGTGCATGTGTGTGTGTGCGTGTGTGTCTGTGTGTGTCTGTGTCTGTGTGTGTGTTAGTGCGTGCGTGTGTGCGTGTGCGTGTGTGTGTTTGTGTGTGTGTTAGTGTGTGTGTGTGTGTGTGTGTGTGTGTGTGTGTGTGTGTGTGTGTGTGTGTGTGTGTGTGTGTGTGTGTGTGTGTGTGTGTGTGTGTGTGTGCGTGCATGCATGCATGCGTGCATGTGTGTGTGTGTGTGTTAAAAAGCATACATTCCAATTTTGTACATCTCTGGATAGACAGGTACAACTGAAAATGGCATCCCTGCTCCAAAAAGTGCAGAGGCTACAATTGACAGCCACAGTACCCTGTGAAGGAGTATCCGGAGTAAATGAGCACAGCAACAGGGAAAGTCAATACATCTTACAGTTCACGCATACCATATATAAGATAACATTTCCCAGTGGATATATTTCCATACATTAGTCTGCACTCGCAAGTTGAAGTTATGTGCTTTAGTAATCAGTGCGCACACCACACTATTGCAAACTGCAAAAACTAAAACCATGAACTTCTGTGCCACATACAAGATTTTTGGGGTTTTCACAAAATATTATCAATGCATACATTTGGAGGTGCATGTTAGTACCTTGGGTTGTATCAAGTTTGCTCACATTTGCATGCATGCACAAGCCAAGCTATAAGAGTATGTGTGGCAGTCCCGGGATAGAATTCGAATATTATTCCATCGCATATTTCGAGTCACCAAGTTTGACGCTCTGTAGTGCAGCTTTTGCTAGGGGCGGGGCTCATATGCGCTTCATAGACGCATCAGATATTCATGCATTTACATAGCGTGTATGAGCCCCACCCTTAGTGGAAGTTCAGTGCTATAGCGCGTCAAAATCGGTGATGCACTTGAAATACACAACGGAATAATTGTTATTCAATCAACCATAATATATTGTTTGAAACACATAAATTTAAATTGTTTCATTATACTTGTTCCTGTCCAATACTGGACATTACACTCGTGCACTCATTCAATATTCCCTTGCGTTGCATGGTAACTAGTGTAATACATATTTAAAATAGCACATGCAAAGTTACGACTATACACTTACGGTGATGAAGCGATAAATTTTGCAGGGCCAATAAACAAACATCCAACGGAAGCAACCACCAGACCAGCTATGATCAGGTATCGATGTATCTTCTGTGTGTGTGTGTGTGTGTGTGTGTGTGTGTGTGTGTGTGTGTGTGTGTGTGTGTGTGTGTGTGTGTGTGTGTGTGTGTGTGTGTGTGTGTGTTTGTGTTTGAGGGGAAGGAGGTGAAAGAAGGAAGGTAACTAGGAGTTCCTATAGATGTTGGGGGATATTCTGTAACAACTTGTAAGCTGATGTTAAAATGTGCAAGGTGTACAGTGTACAGTCACTGCATGTAGTCATGGGAAATAAACTGCATGCTAAAGCCGTTTTTTAATTGTACTTGTAAAGTTTTGTATACTTCCATACAGTTGTAGCATAGATACTCTGAAATTGATATAAGGAGCTTGCTTAGACATCCTATATGATGTACCTGCATAAGCTTCTGTGCTGAAACTGATTTGGTCATCACATGCATGCACTGTAAAGAGATTCTCAACCATGTGGATATATATATACGCAGGTCATTGCCCTCAATCTAACAGTTATAATTTATTCTCTTCCCAAGTCAAACACAAGGCAAGGCTACAGTTGTAGCAAAGTCAAAGTGTGTCATCATTGCAAACACCTCTACCAATTCATGCCCAGTTTAATAAATGCTACCTTTAAGGTGGCACGGTCGTCCCTCGGCGGAGGTTAACGAAAACATAAACTTGGGTTACAGTCAGGACCAGGGTTACTCCTAGTTTCAGGGTTAGGGTTTGGTTTAGGGCAATCTTGCTTTGCCTAATTTTAAAAAGGGTTTTAGTAGCTCATTAATATATTCATGAACCCAAAATTGCCACTCGATGGACGCATCTACACACTCACTGTAGGTAGCGTCCCAACCACCAATGTATCTCAAATCAATCTATGCCAGCTTTTGTTCAAAGCTACTCTCAAAGTCAGGCTAGACTCATGTTTGTCACTACTCTTGGAATGGACAACTTTGACTGCACCAAAATGAATGCACATTTCGAAAAATTCACAGCTTGTCTACGGGAGGGGCTCATTCACGAGTGGAAGCAAGCATTACTAGCCCCACCTCTCCCCCTTATGTCGCTAAACAACTCACGGCTCTGTTCCACACACAGCCACCGTTCAGCTCCCTTGTCTGTCAGACTGTAGCACAAACGATAAATTGCGTATTCTAGTTAAAGCCCAGCCCAGCACTCGAAGCACCTGGCCACGGTCACCAACTAGACTAGGCATACGGCCGCGAGACCTGGGCCTACTCAACAAATACAGTCTTGGCCACTGTGGCCTTTCTGCTGCTTCTAGACACAAGCTTGCTTTCACAAGCAGGCATCACGCACTACTCACAGCTACTGACACTACAGCACTCTACTAAACTCCTTCTTGTTTTTTTTTATTTTTTTTTATTTTTTTTTTAAGTCGATCTAAGCTTATCTTCAAAGTTCCGAGCACCACATGAAGGGTGCCGCCAGGCCACATCTTAACTAACTTAATTATAAACTGATTATTGGATGGCAATGCCGACAGGAAATGGGGAAAATCCCCAATTTTACGGACCGTGAACGGTTTGAGACTCCCAAAACGGACTGTGCGCTAAAATTTTAACAAGAAAAAGAAGACTATCAACTTGGATTCCAGGTTTGTTGACCTTGAAAATACAGGGTACCGTGCCACCTTAAATAGTAGCTATAGAAAACTACAAAACAGTATAAACAGTGGCCATGGTGAGCCAAAAAAATTGGGAAAGCTCACCAGCTTATCAGATGCTAGACCAGCAAGTATGTTGCACACTGCATATGTTAGTGTTGAAGCAAGGTAGATAACTCCTATAATACCCATGCTGAGGTTAAATTGCAGTTTGGAGGAATACACGATATATGTACAATGGTAGTGAAGTCAAGGTCTGCATGAGGCTGAGAACTACTTCCACTTGCAAATGTAAAAGGCCAAACAGTTACCATATAACTTTCATCAACTAGGTCATATTGTCATGAGACTTTACAGTAGGCAAGGTAGCTAGTATGAAGGTAGCTACTCATATTTTGTGCAAATCAAGGAAGGATTTGAGGCGGTTAACCAGAATTATAAATACTGCATAGTCAAAGTACTTATACCAAAAAGCATTAAACCAACAGCTCTTATATGACCTACACACACACAAATCAGAGAGTCGGTAGACTCTCTATGTAGGGATGGCGCCGACGCGCAAAAGCCGTATAACTTCACCACAAACACACTAAAAGCTTATTTAAGCGCCCAGGCTTCCTCTTTGAGTGCCTTTGTGATCAGCAAGACTCATATACGTAGCCAAAAGCTACGCGGAAGACAGCTAAACGCAAAAGTGTGCGGTAGCGAAAGTGCCATTTTTCGTCTTCTTTCTTTGTTCAGACCACTTGTCAAACAACGATAACTCAAAAACGGCTCAAGTACTCAACCTTGATTTTAGCACGAAACTGATGCTCATCACAGCGTGCAGCTTCCCAACCACTCAGCGTCTTCATAGCTTCAAATTTACCCTTGTCAAAAAAGCTGTTCACAGCACAGCCCGACTGCTGTCCGTTGCGTAGGACGCCATTTTCTAATCTTGTACGCATGCGCACATGCAGTCTCGCTCCCAGACCAAACACCACGGTCATTTCTCTGGGAACGAGACTAGTGCTCACGCGAAATCGCGCGCGTGTTGACCTGCACGGCTGGCACGGTCTATTCCCGTGGTTGTGGGAAAGGCTTATTGACACCACGTAGGTAAGGAGCTGTATTCAGTTGCTTACTTATAGCTACACTATAAAATACAGCTTTAGGTAACGCCTGGATGGTCAGTTTTTATGCTCTGTCAGTACAGTTTTCTGTGCTGGTCAGTTGTCATGTGGTCGTAAATCAGGAAATCGGCTTCACAAAGGGCTCAAAATCTGGTACAGGGAGTTATTAACCCTCCATCAGATTCCAGCTGGCATGTTACATGCTTGGAACCACTGCTAAGCTTATGCTGTTTCAAGTTCTAGGGTTGTAGTTACACTTGAACGAAATCTTCTTAGTATTAGGTCTAACTGTAACTGAGATTAACATCAAAAAAGTACAGAAACAAGAAATAAAAAACATTAAAAATGTAAAAAGATGTAGGGATGGCATGCCAAAAAGTATACAAACAAGGTAGGGATGATAGCATAAAAGCAAAGGTCAACATAAAGGCAATGCCCCATCCCTACATCTTTTTCATACTGCAGTTAGACAGCATGCTTGAAACCTAAACCTGCACCCATCCGTGGAGTTAATAATGCTGTAAATGAGCACCAACTACTTGAGTTTTTAAATACTACAGCACTTACTATATGACCAGTCCTGCAGCTCACTTCAGCTCAGTGTCTAGGTTGTATAAGCGGTCCGTATACAATATTAAATGCCAACAAGGGTTCCACTGTTACTACAAATAGCATGTCAGCATCATAAGCTACCTGGTCGCTACATGCATAGCTTCCGACAAGGTACACATACACCACATACCCCATGCTGCTAGACTACACTGCAATCTGGACCCCAGACCCTTCTTGCCCTTTCGAAGGGTTTGGAGTCCAGAACCCAGGCCATGTGGGAGGAGGAAAGTGGCCTGAGAACAAGGTTACAGCTATGCCCTTCAAGAACTGCCAGTAAGGTTGTTGTACGTTTTATAGAGACCTCCAATACACTGTCATAACTGCAGTGTGAAAAAGATGTAGGGATGGGGCATTGCCTTTATGTTGACCTTTGCTTTTATGCTATCATCCCTACCTTGTTTGTATACTTTTTGGCATGCCATCCCTACATCTTTTTACATTTTTAATGTTTTTTATTTCTTGTTACTATAGCATTCAATAATCAAAAAACATAGTTCAGAATCCACACAAATTTGAGCTTGGGGGCTGGTACTGTAAGTCACTGACTTCAGGATCAGTCCACAGAATGTACTGCCCATCTTCGAAGGCAATGGCTGTTAATGTCATCTGCTGTTTGTATCCTTTGTATTGACTGCACCTGGAGTAGCTGTCCATCTTGATCATCAAACTCAAGGGCTTTGACAGTAACTGATGGAGAGATTTGACTGAACTACTGTAGTGGCCATCCTTCCTGATCATCAAGCTCGAGGAGACCCGGAACTGACCCAATATGAATAGAACTACAGACTGGTACCAGACAACTCCATATAGAGACAGTATCATACAACCAGACCTGGCTGGATAATAACATATTCGATAATGAACTCACAATTCCTGACTATTGTATCATACGTTTAGATAGAAATAAGAAGCAGCTGCTGTGTTTTTTTTACTTTATCAAAACATTTAACTCTGTGCCCCAAAAATGCAAAAAGCTTTGATTGAAAAACTGCAAGCCATTAGTCTGGATGTCTACTTCGTGCAACGGATTACTGACTACCTCAAAAACCGTATGCATTATGTTGTAGTGGATGGCGTATCTTCAAAGCCTCTCCGTGTCATTTCTGGTGTGCCCCAGGGGTCTTGCCCCTTTTCCCCATCAATTACATCAATGGAATTGCTGAGCTACTAGTTTCACCTGAGAGCAAACTGGTTAGGTATGCTGATGATATTGGGGTCAGACAGTGGGACTAAGTCAATCAAAGTTGCACTTCCACTTGTAGAGACAAGTGTTGGTTGTGTTACCACCTGGGTAAGGTTGAAACTAGACAAAATACAGGACAGCTGGTAATATAAAAAAATGTTGGGGTCTAAAAATTAAGATCTCCAATGAGTACAAAATTAAAAACAGAAAATGCTCTAAAACAGAAAACAAATTATCAAAAATAAGAGATGTGGAACTAGGTGGTCCATAAAATAAGCCTATACAAAACCTACATTTATCATCGAAAGAATCATAAGTTCAAGATCAATGACAATACCTGAGTCTACAGTGTGCACCTGATATACATCAATACACCCCCATGCCACCATGCCTCTGTTGTAAGGCCTATTAGGCAAGCATCTGACTATCAACTTTTGCAGCAGGATGTTGAAGCACTTGGAAAATGGACTAACAGTCCTGTTCCAGCACCTACCCACTTTCACTAAATGGGTCTAGACTGGAAAATGTTGCCAGTGGTAAGTACCTGGGCATCACTATCTCTTCTGACTTATCCTGGACCAAGCATATAACATTATCAGCTCCAAAGCCTGAAAACTTGTTGGACTGCTGTTTAGGCAGTTCTCTATAGATGTGCAGATACGGACATCATTTGTAAGCTCCACATTAATTGCTATTGTAAGGCCTAACTTGGAATATGCAAGCCAAGTTTGGGATCTGTATCTACTGAAGGACCAAAAAACTCTTGAAAACATTCTTGTAGAGTGTGCTTGAAGCAGTGAGATTTAAGCTATCCAGCTATGCTCAGGCTCTCATCATTCCTACTTTGGCTGCATGTGGATTACTAAAATTGTGTACCTTCTTCAGCTATGTAAATCAATTGTCTATTGCTCCTATTGCTAATCTTATTCACACCTTTTCAATTTAGACACATACTTGATCTCTCCTTTGTTTGTCCAATTGCTCACACCAATCAATATAATATTTTATGTATTCTATACACTTTATTTGTGAAACAAACATAATTCTGTAGTACACTCTAACACATTTAAACACTCCTTAATTGTCTTTAATACTGTGGATGTATGCTAGCATTAGCTGTACGCTATTTCATGCATCCTTTGCTTTTATGCAATAATAATGACATGCAGTATAAAGGCTGATTCCCCAGGAACAATGGCTTCGGATGTCCCCTCCGAAGAATGCAAAGGAAAACCTCAATTTTAGAGGCATAGGGCTGAATAATCTCTGCTTGCAATTGGAGTTTCTGTTTTGCTAGGCATAGTTGCATGTTAGTCTATCATACATTAACTACGTTGAGTATTGGTCATAATTATTGCACTTACATTTAATCACATATATACATGAACCCATGCATCTCTCTGTTAAGGCAGGCCTACATGCAGTAGATGTTAGAAACAGTCAATGACTGCACAGGTTGTGTTGGTATCTTAAGAAGGTCTAAATCCGCTCTAATTTGTCTGTTATTAAATATTGAGGCAAGCACAATGTGTCCTCTGCCAGCTGTGATGACTTCAAGCATGTTGGGTAAAGCTGCTGTTTTATATATACTTTGGCAGTTGGACCTGGGTAGTGCATATACTGGTACATGCAAACGCACAGGGAATGTGAACATATAATCAAATGAAAGAGCATCTCAAATCAATGTGCACATATGTAGGTTATGACCTCATACAAAGCATTACTTACACTCCCTTGACACAATCATACTGTTAAAATTTTATAGCGTAGAAGTTAACCATGCAATTGCCTTTTATCAACCACCACACTAGCCCAATCAGTCAACATCGTTCTATTATATTGTTCACCTTGCTCGGTGCTGTAATTTATGTAGGAAAGCATCCTCTGCTTTCCACTGCAGGTTCACAGATACAACTCCACCTATGCCAACTGTCTAATAATTGTTATAGGTGGAGCTGTAACATCGATAACTGGGTTACATTCAGCTTACATACATAGATATTAATAAGGCAATGAAATTATGGTTAGAGTTATCATTTTGATTGTACAACCTTGCAATGCAGTGCAGTGCATTGATGTAGAAAGAGAATACATTATACAAAACCATAAGAAAGAAACTGTTACCACTGTAATTGACAATGATTTTCTTACAAGGGGGATGAAACCTAGAGCTCTATACATAATGAATGTACTTTTTATATGTACATAGATCCATGCCATAACAAGCTAATCTAGCTCTAATCCTCTGTATATTTACTGCTGCACAGGGCCGTATGCAACATTCTCTTTCAGTTCAATGTTTTGAGGCTGGCCAACAACATCCTCATACACTGGTGCTGGCTGTTGCTGCTGCTGCTTGCGAACTATTGTCAGAGAGTAGCACTTCTGGCAGTTAGATTTCTTCCTCACAGTACAGTAGTGTACCACAGCACCAACCAGTGCTCCAGTGATGAATGAGACAGAACCAGACAAAACTGCTGTAATGGCAACACTGGTGGAATATGAAGTGCAGATATTGCTTGCTTCATTACTGGGGCCTGCAAGAAAGTGATGACATGCAGTAGTTAAAGTTATAGTCGTAATTATAGTTGTAATAATAATGTTTGCACTAGATCTTAAAAAGTGAACTGCAGCAAAAGTCGACTCTCACCAGGTCCAGCGAAATCTTGTGTAGCACTTGGAGTGAATATGGATGCCTCTGTGAATATCTGTGTGGCTGTGGGTGTAGGGGTGGGGCTGCAGATGACACCTCCTGGGTTGGGGGTCCACTGGCCATCCCTACCACACACTGCTGTCATCACTCCCTCTGGGACAAACCCTGGATTACAGCGGAACACCACCACTGAGCCTTCTGTTGTGTTTGTATGAGGCTGCACAGACCCATTGACTGGAGAGGGTGGGGCTCCACAGTCAGCTGCAGGATTGAAACAATATAGCTAGTTATCAGTCTAAATAGGCAGCATGCATTTGATCTTTCCAACCTCATGATCATTACTGTATTTCACTGTTGATTGGGAACAGTGAATGAAAATACAGTTCCATGATGGACATATACACATGCGCATTTGCAGCAGTGGACGATAAGTGATGAGGCAGTTCAAAACCTGAAGCGACCCAGTCAACCACAGTCCATATTAAATTTGTAAACCAACTGCGAGCGGCCTGCCGTCGTCGGTAGAAGCACAAACCAGTGCCACGCTTGCTTCAACTTCAGTCGTCTTCGCTCCGGGTCCCCGACGCTGCACTCTGACAGTGGCCCTCCACTGGCCCTCATATTTGAATACGCTCATTTAAAGTTTACGGTAAGTGGTCGGTCCATTGATAGATACATACACACACACTTCCGCAATGCAGTCACGCTAGTGTGGGGCTCGCTCAGGCTCGCCCCAATTATCCATGAAGTGACAACGGGCATGTGACGGCAGTGTACTTATAAGTACCAGTGCAGCAGTGACTGTAGTGACGACCGGTACTGTGATTGTATCGCCTGAATGTAACTGTTGCAGCGGATTACAAACGGGCGGGCAAGGCCGTACACCACGGTGATGGCAGAAAGAATTTCCGAGCTAAAATGTGCTGGCAGAACAGCCGCGACTTCTCCTGGAATAATGGTAATGACACAACACAGTCATACGGTTCATCAAAGTCCATGGGAACAGTGCAATATTTAGAGAGGCAGTGTTCTCAGAAAACAACTATATAGGAGCTAATAGAGCACAGATAACCATGAGGAGTCATATAAAGGATCAGGCTAAGGTTGGACAACCTTTCAGATTAGCCCGATTCCAACTTAGACGACAATAGCGCTATTGAAATTTATTGGCTTGTTCACATTTTCCCATGGAACCAAAAAGTGGGGCGTGTCTCTTTGTTTTTTTTTTTTGTTTTTTTTTTTTTGTTTTTCGAGCATAACCGCACCCCAAATGGAAAGAAAACGGTGACTGGAGTGCAGGTGATAACCGCACCCCAAGTGGAAAGAAAACGGTGACTGGAGTGCAGGTGATAACTGCATCCCAAGTGCAAAGTATCGGGTGTAGGTAGCAGGCCCTTTTCGTCCTGCCCATAAGCAGATCCACTAGAGGCACACACTTCCAGGTGATGAGTAAGGGCACAAACTTTGACTAAGGCAAACCACTAACTACACATAGGGTGGAAGCCTGGCTAGATTAGGGTAAACATGAGATTGGAGTTAGATGCACAATCCAGCTTCTAACAATAAGCGTAGTCATGGTGTAGAGTGAAGTGAAGCTTACTTGATATTGCATATGAAGGCATGTAGAAGGCAGGTGCTAACTGGTGGTAATATGATACAAAGGCCATGCTACTGTTGTACACAATAGTTACATTCCCCAGACAGAGCAGCATGAGCCCAAAGGGCGAATGCTGTTCTGTCTGGGGAATGTAACTAATTTATTGGATGTTACCCCTAGGAACCCAATGCCACACTCATTACCATCTCCACCCATCTTATTTCTCGTTATTTAAGTTCAAAGATTTGGTTGCTAAGCAACATCGAACAAAGGGTTTTGCAGTATCTTTGCAACACTAGCTGAAATGAATAAAGCAAAAAGCATAGTGGTTCCTTTATATGGAAGTCAAAGTTTGCACCCATGAGGCTATGGTTATGTAATATGCGCTTTAAGCTTTTATCTAATTATGTGCCTGTGTGGGCAGTATGTTGCAAAGATTCTGAAAAACCCTGTATGCATCTAGCCTCGTTCCCAGGCCCCGCCCAGCTTTCCGTCGCTTGCAGTACGGAAAAGCGGGAGAGGGCCTGGTATCTTTTCTCACGTGAGTGACGTAGGGGTAGAGAGAAGGGTAGAGAGGACTTAATTGATCGTAGGCAGACCGTCGATGTGCCCACGCACGTAATTGCAAATCGATCGATAATAGGGTTGGGCGGATTATGCTGGCATAATTTTGGGAATAATAGGTACCAGAAAGCATTGAGCATTATGCGGGAATAATAGGTACATTTTGAGCATAATGTGTCTGTGGTAGACTGGTAGTTTCGTCCCAGACCGTGTCCCAGTCCCAGACCGTGAAGTATCTCGTCCCATGCCCTGTTGGTAAGCGGCAAAGTGAGGGAACAATCGCAGAGTCTGGTGATCTACATTGAACTTTCCATGATGTTAGCGTGGCCACACCCACTCTTGCGGAACGGGGTGACTACAATGGTCGAGAACTGCCATCCTGTTTCAATATTTGAACATACAAGTTTGTTCCTTCCTGAAATAATGGGCATAGTTTGAGCATAATAGGCAAATTTTGGGCATAATTATAAGCATAATTGGTACAATTTTGAGCATATTGGAATAGCATAATGGGTAAAAAATGGAGCATAATCCGCCCAACCCTAATCGATAATCGACAGTACACGTAACGCCGTGTTTTAGTAGGAGCCCGTTCTGGCAGTTTTTTTCGAACAATAAGGGCCAAGAAGACTTGAGCAAAGCCTAGAAAAGGGCCGCCTTGGCATTTAATAGCGCCTTGAAAGCCATTCTCCGGCGGTCAGTTCAGTTTCCTGAGTTTGCCTAGGTAAGCGAGTAAGTTAGCGTGATTTTCGAATGTACGCTCTGAAAACGCTTACCATAGCTTGCCGTACTGCCAGGCAATGTAGCGTAGTGCTGCCTAGTCCCGTTCTGTCGGCCATAAAGCTTTCGCAACCGAACGAGTAGCCATGAAGCGTGGGCGAGTTCATTCGTCCGCCCACTTGTAATTAAGTTCTCTCTACCTATGACGTTTCTCACGTGATAAATTCTCCCAGGCTCTCCCCTTTCCTTCGATTTTTTGTTTGCACGCGGGGAGAGCCTGGGAACGAGGCTAGTATGCATCTATATCTAAACTGTATAAGAAATAAGAACAGCACACAAAACCTATTTAGAGATATCAGTCGGTGTTGTTGGTGTTGTAAAGAAGCGCCGTAGCCATCAAAAGCGCTGTGGAGGCACGAGATGTGCTGTAGTGCAGCAAGCCTGCAGCTAAGTGTACACTTCAAGTATCAAAGTGACCTGTAGCTCAGTGTGCCTGTGCTGTATTGGTAGTCTGCTACCTGAAAGTTGTAGTATTTATATAACACTCTAGAGCTGTAAGTCAGAATGAAGTTTGGTGTGGTCACTGAAGTGCCAACATTTTGGTCATAACTCAGGTTAGCAGTGGTTTAAAAAAAGGTTTGGTGCCAATTCGCCTACTCCCATTTCGCCTACTCCCATTTCGCCCAACAATGGTCAAATTGTGCCATTTTGCCTACTCAACTACAAACAATTTTTAAGTAAAGCAATGAATAGTTACAGCACCAATTGCATCACTTAAATAGCAGTGTATGCAACATATTCACCTAAATAAATAGTCCTGGCTCAACCTTTTCTTAAGTTCTTCTGTCCTCTTATCCATTGCGATGAACTTCTTATACTATCTCATCATTCATTGTTGTGATCTTTAGCAAATATAAGTACCTTCATGTTAAGATAGGTAGTTTAGCCAACGTAAAATCCTGTGTCACCATAGGTCCAATTCATTAATGTTTGACCCTGTACAGTCTCAGTGGATTACCTCTCAGGCTTAGCCCTTTAACTGAAGATACAGTCGAACCTCCGAACAAAGGACACTTTGGGAACGGGTCTTTTGTCCTTTGTTCGGAGGTTGTCCCTATCTCGGAGGTTCAATTGTATAATCCTCAAATAATGTTTTAATAATAATATAATGGTAGATAATCAATAAAATGGACTTGAAATCCCATGCATATATCATCTTTATGGACCCAAGCCTTACATGGATAAAATAAAGGACTCCTTAACAGCATCTGGACTTGTATAGTCCCTAAATCTAGACTAAATCTTAAAAAAACTTCTCGGCAACAACGTATTATTTACCGTGTGTGAAAATTTAATATGAAGTTTAGCTGTCTACACGCGTTCAAGCATATGCATGCGTGTCTATAATCGCACGCGTAAATTCCTGTTGCCCTCAAAATGTGTGGGTGTGCTACAATTTTATAGGTGTGTTTTCCTGCATGGGTGTCCGTTATTTAGAGGCAACTTTGTATTGAAAAGTCACATTGGGAGTTCGAATCTTGTCCGCTTTCCGGAATCAAGAAGCGTCCGCCTCTCGGAGGTCATGTATATATTAGTGCTATAGTAATTTCAATCGGTAACACAGCCTTTGTCCACTGTAGAGAGGTTGTCCGCTTCTCGGAGGGTCCGTTATGGGAGGTTCGACTGTAGACACAGGTGCATCAGTGTCACTGATTTCCAAGAAAGTGTGAAGAGAATGCCTACCGAAGGCTGAACTCCTGAAGTCTGACACTTTATTGAAGACATACACTGGTGAGAAGCTCCGAGTGCTGGGTGAGCTACAGGTTCTGGTAGACACAATGGGCAGGAGCAACAGTTGCCATACAATTGAATTGGGCTGGCACACATTAAGCAAGTCTGCATGGGCTCGACACATTTCTCCAGAAGTACAGCGATGTCTTCAGGAAGGAGTTGGGTACACTCCAAGGAATCGAAGTAAAACTGACCGTGCAGGAGAATGCCACGCCCAGGTTCTATAAACCCCGTGCCGTCCTGTATGCCATATGTGGTGCCATTGAAAAGGATCTCGAGTGACTAGAGAACCTTGGTGTGATTGAGAAGATAAATTACAGTGATTGGGCCGCTCCAATTGCGGCTGTACCCAAGGCAGATGGAGGAATTAGAATTTGCAGAGACTACAAGGTCACCATTAATCCAGTTCTACAAGTAGACCAGTATCCAGTTCCCAGAGTTGAGGATCTGTTTGCTACCTTGGCTGGTGGTCAGAAATTCTCTAAATTAGATCTCTCACATGCGTACCAGCAAGTTCTCCTCAAAGCAGCATCCTGGAAGTATGCGACTGTGAACACACACAAAGGACTTTATCAATACAACTGGCTCCCCTTCGGAGTTGCCTCCGCCCCAGCCGTGTTTCAGCAGACTAGGGAGAAGATTCTTCAGGGAATTCTCCGAGTGGTCATCTACATTGACAATATTCTCATCACTGGCTGAAGTGATGAAGAACACATGTAAGTCCTTGAGCAAGTTCTGGAATGCCTGCAGAGTTTTGGTCTAGGATTGAAAAGAGACAAGTGCTCATTTTTGAAGCCATCGGTGGAGTACTTAGGCTACTTGGTAGACAAGGAGGGTCTTCACGCAGCCCCTGCCAAAGTAGATGCTATCACCAAAGTCCCATGCAGAGCCTCAGAATGTACAAAAACTAAGATCGTTCCTTGGTGTTGTGAATTATTATGCCAAGTTCATTCACCACCTCTCGACCATTACTCAACCGCTCAACCATCTACTGCCAGAGCGTATTATGGAAGTGGATGAAAGAGTGCCAGCAGGCTTTTCTAAATCTGAAACGACAGCTAGCGTCTTCAAAAGTTCTAGTTCCCTACGACCCAGGCCTCTTACTGAAGCTGGATGTGACACGTCAGCCTATGGTGTTGGGGCTGTGTTGTCCCACGTTTTTATGGATGGTATCAAAAGGCCAATCGCCTATGCATCGAGGATCCTCACCCAGAGTGAAAGAGAAAGAAGCACTCTACTCTCTCTTATGTTTGGAATCCGGAAGTTCATCAGTTTCTATATGGCAGGTGGTTCACCTTGATAAAAGACCATAAGCCACTACTGACAATTCTTGGTCCAAAGAGAGGGTTACCCACGCTGGCCACCGCTACACTGCCGAAATGGGCCTTCTACTAAGTGGTGTATCAGTATAATATTGAGTTTCGATCGACCACAGGATACTTGAATGCAGGTGGAGAGCCAGTGTGTATCTGCTATATCTGTAGTCAGCCTCAGTCAGATAGAATTCCTTCCTGTGGATACTGAAAAATTGACACACACCACTACATCTGATCCTGTGTTGTCTCAGGTCATGTCTTGTGCTCAACATGGTTGGCCGACAAGTATAGACTCAGTGTTGAGACCGTATGCAAATCACCGACATGAGCTTAGCATAGAAGTAGGTTGTCTAATGTGGGGGATGTGAGTAATCATTCCAGAATCCTGTCGGAGAGCTGTGCTTGCAGAGCTGTACACGAGTCACCCAGGCATGGTGAGAATGAAATCACTTGAACCCCTTCATGTCTGGTGGCCATCAATCGACAAAGACATCGAGCAGATGGTGAGAGAATGCATGTCCTGTCAAGAATCCGGAACAATCCCCTTAGTACTCTACTCCATCCATGGTCTTGGCTTGAGGGGCCTTGGAGACAAATTCATGTCGATTTCGCTGCACCATTTTTTGGATCCATTATCTGGTGGTTGTGGAGGTATATTCAAAGTGGGTGGAAGTTTTTCCCTTGAATACAACTACCACTGAGAAAACCTTTGAAGTGCTGCAAAACTTGTTCACCTCATACAGGTTACCTGAGCAACTTGTGAGCGACAATGGCCCACAGTTTACATCGCACAAATTCGAACTGTATATGAAAGCCAATGGAATCAAGCATATCAAGACCTCTCCATATCATCCCACCTCAAACGGAGAAGCCGAGCGTTTCGTTCAAACATTCAAGCAGCCAATTCAAGCTAGCAAAGGGGATCCAGGATCTTTGAGTGTAAAATTGGCTAGATTTCTATCTATTGACCTACAGATCAACCCCAAATACCACTACAGGAGTTACACCCGCTGAGTTGTTCTTGAAACATCCTTTGAGAACATTTCTAGATCTACTGAGACCGTCCTTGAGAAACAGAGTGCTGACAAAGCAAGCAGAGCAGAAACGCCGTCACGATGCTCATAGCAAGTTTCGGAATTTTGATGTGGGACAGACTGTGTTAGTACGAAACTTACGAGAAGGTCCAAAATGGTTGTCTGGTATAGTCCTGGAACAGACCGGTCCAGTGTCGTATACAGTCCAAGTGTGTGACCAAATATGGCGTTGTCACACAAACCAGTTACTTGACCACAATGCCGCCGTTGGAGATAGTACTCCTGAACTGATAGTCCTATGATTCCAATATTGCCATCTAGGCCTGATCCAATTGAGACTCAAAAAACGATAACCCCCGAACAATCGGATTCTCGACAGCCCGAAACTGAGACACCAGTCGAGTCGAACATGTCAGCCTAATCGCCATGTTACCCACTAAGGGAACGTAGACCTCCAGACAGACTCTCACACAAGTTTAAACTAAAAAGGAGGGAGATGTAGTGTATTGACCATTGAGTTTCATTTCCTGTTTCTGTTATGTGTGTGTTATGTAATACAAGTTTGTCATGTGCATGTCATGAATATCTGTGGATTGTACATTGCGATGTGTGACAGAGTCTATTAAGTGAATAGCCAGAATCAGTTGGGCTAAATCTGGTCTGGGGTAACTATACAACATAAGTGCAAAGGCCACCAGTCACTGCTGGGAATCAAACCCAGGACACCTCTAGCTGGCGGCTCAAGCCAGAGGTGTCCTGGGTTCAACTGCTGGCCTTTTCACTAGCCTGTATTTTTGCCCAACAATTTAAGTTGTGCAAAGCAGTCTTGTTTTCCTTCCATCAATAATGGTCATGTGAAACAACTATAGTCCTAGCCTATAGTTTCTTGGTGCAGGGAACTCTAGTTAAACCTACAATATACTCACCTGGTTCCCTGCACTGTAGAGTGGCTGGGTCAGGTCTCCAGGTCATGTTGATACACACTGCACTCATCTGTGTCCTTGGAACCAACCCTGGGCTGCAGCTGTAAGTTATGGTGGCCCCTTCTGCTGCACCTTGGAAGTTATCGATGGACCCTCTGCTTGGAGGAGTGGGCTCCCCACATCCAGCTGTAGTATTGTAATAGTAATAGTACAGTATCCCAGCTGATTCACCTCCTTCTGATGATGTACAACATATGCCAAGATATAAAACAACAGCATGTGTACCAGATGCAGTTCACTAGCAATGGCAACTAAAATTTCTGTACTTTAATTTCTGCATATCCACTTGCCCTTCTTTGCTTATATGCACATAGCCATCTGTAATTAAAGAAGACACACTATTTCTGAATTTATCAGCATATTTATAGCTATCAGTTTGTTGTATATTAATCATGAGAACAGTGCACCGACAGTGAAAAAATAATAATAGTAGACAGTGAAATAACAATAATAGACCAATGGCATAATGCCCCTATGCTCCAAGCAAAACAAAATTTAGTCACTCAGTGTAAACAAAATTAGAATAATACATACTCCTACTAGTCAGCTCAACTCTGGAGGCTATGTCCTCTGTTTCAGTTCTTCAGTTTGTGTCATGGAAGTGGAAGAGTGACGAAAAACTCTACTGTTTTGTGATGCTCTTCTGCTTCCCTATATTGTCAAATACTGTGTGAGTGCAAACCGAAGGACTTAAACAAGCGAGGGACAAGGCACAACTTTGCAACTCTTGCATTTTGGTAGAACATTTGTTCATGAGAGGTGGAGCAGAGTGGCACCTGCTACAAACATGAACCTGGCTTCTCAACCTCAACTCAATCGAAAACTGTGGTGATTCAAAGTGTATCATAGTCCAGGAAACAGTGACCTTCTGCATTTAATAAACTCTAGGATCTGTGAGTATCTTGGAGTGAGTTTAGACTTGTACAGAGTGCATGCTCACTGAAAATTTCTTTCCATGACTTGAGCATACAGGCATTGTAGCGCACAGCATTGGACTAGATATTAGTTATGGAAGCGATAAACTAGTCAACCCCCTCTCACGTGCAGAATACAGTACATATATTGGACTCCTTCATGATGAGCATATCCCACCAGCCTACCTTCAAAGTAAATGAACATGGCAGTTCCACTGATACCAACGCAGTTAGTGGCAGCAACCTCTATAGTTTGTCTTGCATTGTATGGTAGAGTAAGTGTGGTTTCATTGATTTGTGAGGTGTTTGTCATAATGTTGGTCCCACTGATGGTATAGTTGTACACTGGGACTCCTCCATCAAACTCTGGGTACCCCCACTGCACAGTAACAGTGACATTGTGAGGACCATAGTGCTGGACATGGTAGCCAGGGTTCTGAGGAGGTGATGGTGGCAGACCTGGATCTAAAATAAAAACACAATAAGTCAGACATCTACCGACCATCAACAGAAATAAAGCCTGACACTTTCTACACCATTGCAGCTTTCATATTCGCTATAAACGGCACACTCTGCTCACTAGCAATGTTGAGAACTAGGCTCATTCTTCCACTGGGATCATCACCACGACATTCAACCACTGTCCCATTACGTGCTAGTGTGGCAGTGACTGTGAGGGTTGTTGTGAGGTCTGCTAGTGTCGTTGGGTTGATAGGGTCAGGAACTCTGTTAGTGAGGGCAAGCTGGAAGTCTCCAGTAACCTGCTGCCCAAATGGACCACCATTGGCAAAATAACCAACACCATCAATGTCTGGCAAAGCAGACCAGGTGATGGCAGTTGTAGGAAGTACTGTGCAGGTGTAGGTCACCACCTCCCCAGGACAGGTGGTCTGCCTTCTATCCAGAGTAGAGGTCAGTGTTACAGTGGCTGTCCCTGCAGTGAATAGCCAGATCACATCACACAACGCTTTCCAGTTCTAGTATCATGAGTGATCCAGTTAGTGTATCAGACTGTAACTGGATTGATATGCCTGAAATAATACCTAGGGTTGTGGAGAATCATTGCCAAAATGTCTAATCCCAGAATGTCTAATCCCAACATTTCCTCTAATTCCACAATGTCTATTGGAGTGCTAGGTATACAACTGTACCAGGAGAGTCGGCTCAGAACGTCTAACCACAACCAGCCCTTGACAACTTAGCTGCATTCTCGGCTCCTATAGTGTTTGCCACTTACAGCCTGAAATTCTTCACACATATTGTTATGCAAAGTTACAAACCACTGCATGAGAACTAAGCTATGAACTGAAGAAAGTGAAGTCCTAAAGCAGACAAATGGTCACATTTCATCACTTCAGTCAAGCATCTACTGGTTTTGTACATTTCCAAGTCTAGAGTCCATGCACACGCTGTTCAGACAACTCACCAAGAGCAAAGATGCCAAGAGAAAGTAAGAGTGTTTCAAGATGATTGACTCTAGTTTGTAATTTTTGATATTTTCCCTTTCCCATGAGAGTCTGATTATGTGAGACTAGGAGGGTGAAGTTTGACAAGTGTGGAGTGCAATGTTGTGAACATACTCCAAACAGTCAGACTAAGTCACTGAGACGGAGAAAATGACAATGACTCAGGGAAAATCTCAAACCCATGACCTGACAAATGGCCTGTTATGCTCGTGGCTGAATTCAAGTTCTTAAGGCTGAGCTGCTATGAATCTAGCTGAAGTGGATACCAACATACACGCACGAGCAATTGACTCAGTCACTGCAGCATTCAAGGTCTTGGGGGTGGAGAGGTTACATACTTATATGCAATACAACTAAGCTGTAGACTATGTTGAGAGCCCTAAGCTGCATAACATCATTTCACATACCTGTGTTGCACTGGCAACTGATGAAGATCAACAACAATGCCAGAACCTGAAATCAATGCATGCAGAGAGTTGACACAAAACTCCCAAAATGAAGTTTAACACTATAGTTAACAGCTAGGCATGGAGAGTGGGGTAATTAGGAAGTGGTTATGAGCCAGTATGCATGTGCAGTTGAAAGCCTGCCATTAGGTGCCTCAAGCTAGCTGTCTAACAAGTGGTGTCAGGCAAGGAGTTCAAGTACAGACAATCTCTATTCACTAGTTACTAATACACACCTCCATCAGGAGGGTCTCCTGATGTGATCCTGAGCCAGTGGTGCAATGCATGGGATCAGGCAGGGGCCATTGAATAGGAGAAAAGCTCCTCCCAACCATTCCCCCAAGCACTGTTTCAGGAAGTAATTAAAAGGGTTAACTACTTCCTCCAGGGTTAGCAGGCACCTTTGTATGCACGCACCTGGCTCATTCACCACACCAGACATCATCTACAATGGGAGGTTATAATATGTGATGGTTACAGTCTACCCATGCTGAGATCTGTTAGTCAAAACATAGGGACTACAGTAATCACTTTGTGGAGTCGTTTCAGAAGATACATTTGCTTGTGAACTGCTAAGTACTAGAATTTAACTTTTAGCTTTGTTGGCGTACCATGTCTATGCACCACTTGGCAAAATCAGAATTACCACAGCCATCCCAAACAAATATGCAGCAATTGCTATACTGTGGATATTCCGCTATCCCATTGGTATTCTTCCATTCGAAACTGATCAAGTCTGAGATTGAACTATGTAATCAGTAGCATATCTCCATACTGTTGTGAGTTTGATTGCTGACTGCATGTAGTCTCGCGAGCCAGACCAACTTCTGCAACAAAGGGTCTGGTGAACTGCGTGTACAAGCCGTGTCCCACTGGAATGCAATTAGTTGGATGACGTAACCAGATTTCAAATAATGCACTTTTGAATTACCAGTTGCGAAGTAAGCATACTCCCTGAGAAGTTTAGTCAAAGTGTTTTTTACAGTTCCCGTAGTAGCGGAAAAGATGTCCTAGCTCCCTTTCGCCGTTTTCAAGACTGCTATTGCTACTCAAACAGTGATGTAATGCATCATATGACAAAATACTGCAATGTGATTGGACCGCACTGTACAGTGCGGCGGGACAAGGCTTGTATATACACAGTTCACCAGACCCTTCCCTTTCTTTGAGGAAGTGAGTCTTGCTTGTGAAACTAGACTGCATGATGCACTGGCATGGCCTGGTGACATTGTTTGCACTGACGAACAGGTTATATGTACAAAAATTTTTCTGCCAGTATACCAATGGTAATGAATACTTCACTATGTGGGTTAGCTGACATTGTGGTTAAAGAATGAACTAATGTCAACATCTCTCCATGCAACTAAAAGACTAGCTAATACCTTCACTGTCTGGACAAGTGACATACCAGAACCACCAACACAGTAAAATCTAAAGAAGAAAATAATTTTTTTTATTTCACACACAAATTTACTCCTCGCTACAGCGCACAACTGATTGGCTTGTGTTTGTTGGAAAGTACATAGTTTGACTAGCCATTAGAGAGAGAAGGTTACCCTCGACAAAATTAACCCTTTGTTGTCCAATGTATGTTCCGCTGGGAGTTGAGCTCATGCCGGCTGGAGGAGTGGTTGGAGGAGTAGCCATATACAGTCTGAACTGCTAGACTAAAGTGATATGACACAAGTAAAAGGTAGCTAAACAACTGTGAAGTTTAACCGTTAAGTGTACAACACCTGGGTAGTGAATAAAACATGGCTGTAGCTAAAATTAGTTGTACAACCACAGGTAATACAGACATGAATGAGAACATGCAGGTACAAACAGCTATAGTTACAGTAATAATTATGCTAAACTGTTACTTGTACTGTGATACACTGAGGAAATAAAATTATGTACTTTGTGAAATGTTGGTATTCCAGCAGTTGCATGTGTAAGTACCCAAGGAATTTTCACAGTGGAGACATGTTAAATGGAGCCACATCTCACAGGTACTGCACTGCACCCAACCCACTAAATCTGCTTCTTGGAGATAGACACCACAGAAAGTGGTATCTATGCTAAGTAGTTGTGATATGCGTTTTCGTAACTCAGCATAAGACCGTTTGCCAAGATCAGTGCCTGTTTTCTCTTCTTCATGGAGAAGAAATGCAGCTGTTTGTCTGCATTCTTGTTTGGTGGATAACATTGCTTCAGAGGTAGGATAATTATGCGACCTTGAGTTAGAGATCTTTTCAATAGCCTTGATCACGGTTGTACTTGTAGGCATAATGCAGAGAGTTCACTGTTTTTGTAATTAGTATTTTAAATCAGATATAAAATCTTGTCATACACTCCTAGATATTAGCATCATACCACAGAGAGGCAGTTTGGACCCCAATGTTCTTCATGAAAGGGCACACACTTCTCTTCAAATACATCTCTAAACATAGGATGATTGAAGAGGCATCGCAGCACACTAATTGCATAGCAATTAAATATTGGCTCCATTTCCGATCCCAGGAGGAAGGTTGATGTTGTGGTTATATATTCCTGGGGGAAATACCAGCAGAAGAGAACCTTCGACTGCAAACACATCTTTCCTTGCCTGAAGGTGCAGAGACTAAGACTCTGTGACTTGGGCATGCTTGCAGAATTAGGTTCAAAAGTTCATAATACTTGACCCCTTTTGGGTTATAGTGCTACACTCAGGTTATAATACATGGTCTACAAAAACACTGGGGTACAACAACTTGTAACAACTGGAACAAAGTTCCAACAAAGTAGTAGTATTGGTGCAGTACGTAAGCAGTGTAATTACATTGTCAGGAGACATGTTTTGAATGCTCTGGGGCAAGTGACACATATGGTCTCTCAGGACATGCTCAAACAAAGTCTGGTTTTCCGGTACACTCTCACATCCATTGACCTAACACGGGACACATTCCAAACTGAGATGGGCTGTGTCATCAGACACGAGACGTTTTGTTCCTGTAGATCCATGGTCTAGGGCATGGTCCCAGACTTTCAGCCAACTCCCATTGCCACCTAGAGAGCCAGCTCAAGTGTAGGATGGCATTCAGCTTTCATAAAGAGAAGTTCCTGCTGCAGAAAAAAGGGCATACGCGTGCCGAGCTCGTGGCAATATCGAGCGGAAGGGGTTAATTTTAACGAAGGTAACCTTCTCTTTCTAACGGCTAGTCATAGTTTGGAGTGCCTCCTTCATACTGTAGTATTTGTAAATGCCTTTGCAGCACTCTCAGCAGTGGATGAAATTAACTCACCTTCAATTTATAGTTGTAGTACAAGAAATTGGCCGCCGAAGGTCCACAAAACTGGTGTTCTCTTCTCCGAGTGGGTGGTCACTTACGCACGAGGCAGTGTAACCTACTGCGCATGCGTGAAAGGGCGGGGTACCACGTGTGAACCTTGAACCGCTAAAGGCGGCTCTGGTTGCAATCATCCATGGCTTTTTACCAGCTTTAGATAGCCTCGTTCCCAGGCCTCCCCCGTTTTTATCTTCTGTTTGTGTTCACAATAATACACGGGAGCGGAAGACCAGCGAAAAACGGGGAAGGCCTGGGAGCATTCATCACGTGAGTGGACACGAGGTGGACGTAGGGGGGGAGGGGCCGATATTTAAATATATACGTACTAAACTTGAAAGCGAGTTTCTTACCGGTCAAGACAAGTAGTTTCCATCACGCTAAGGTCTGGAGTCCGTAAAAGCGGTAGAGCGCTCGAACGGATGGTCTAGTGCGATGTTTTGGCAGTTGGGCCCCTCCCCCCCTATGTCCAAATCGCGTCCACAGAGGAGGGAGGACATGACGTCACGTCGTAGCGACAATTAGTACACTCTGATGACATTCCAAGGGCAAGAATCGTGGATGCAAGCTACAAGGATCGCTCTATGGACTAAGTCACGACGGGCGCATAGTGTTTTCGACTAAGCTGAAGCCATCTGGCTAGTTAAAATTGGATATTATGGCTCACCTCGCAGGCTAAGCTTGTAAGTTGCCAGTTTAACGCTAGGCGAGTCACAGGAGGCCATTTTAACTGCCAGACCTGTTCAGTTTTGTCGAAAACCTTGCACGCCCATTGCGCCCATCACTACTTTCTCGATATAGCCGTTCGTTTAGCTTGTATGCACACTTCTTGGTCTTGGAATGCCAGTTAATTGTAGCTATCACGTGATCGCGTCCTCCCTCCTAGATCCTCTGTCGCGTCCACATCGCGTCCACCTGACGTCATTCACGTGATGAATGCTCCCAGGCCTTCCCCGTTTTTCACCGGCCTTCCGCTCCCGTGTATTATTGTGAACGCAAACGGAAGGTAAAACGGGGGAGGCCTGGGACCGAGGCTAAGCTTTGGAGACAGTTCATGCAAGGTGAGAATGTATTTAGTTGTGTTGTATAAGTTTGTCTTGAAGACTTTGTATGCAGTTGAGGAGTATTTCACTCTTGTAATGTGCAGAGTTGTAGGCCTAGCCAACTATGCCGAGGGGTCCGTCACGAAAGAAATCTCGTACACCGTCGGCAGAAATCCAAACTGAAATCCAGAAATCCACTGTGAAATCCAGAAATCCAATCTGAAATCCAGAAATCCAATCTGAAATCCAGAAATCCAATCTGAAATCCAGAAATCCACTCTGAAATCCGGAAATCCACTCTAAAATCCTGAAATCCAATTCAGGATTCTATTAAAATACTCCGCAAATATCCGTATACTTTACATTAATTACACTACAAAGACGTGCACGTGCACCGATTTCTATGACGTAATAGAATGTCACCACAATGAATGACCTTTGTACCCGGCCGATCTTCGCGGTCAGGTACAAAGACCATTCTTCCAAGGTAATGTAATTGCAATTGTCAGATGTATTATGTATGATTGCAGTATGGTATGAATATGTATGAAATCAACGAACACGCAGTATGTGTATGAATATGTATGACAATCAACGAGCACGCAGTATGCGTATGAATATGTATGAAAATCAACGAAAGTATGCATATGTATATGTATGACAATCAACGAACACGCTGCCTATGCGCTATGTAGCGGTGAAGTGCCTGTGACATTGTATTGTTAGCATATAGGCTGAGAAGAATGTGGTTCATGATTGTTCATGAGTATATTTTAGCTGTATCTTCGGAATAATAGCAGTTCAAATGAAACCCAGAAATCCGCTTTGAAATCCAGAAATCCACTTTGAAATCCAGAAATCCACTTTGAAATCCAGAAATCCACTTTGAAATCCAGAAATCCACTTTGAAATCCAGAAATCCACTTTGAAATCCAGTAATCCATTCTGAAATCCGAAATCCACATGAAATCCAGTGGATTTCGAAATCTCGTACGCCGAGGCACGCCGTGACGGACCCCTCGAACTATGCTTGCAAACGTTGATGTACCTATTGGTTATTCCTGATTTTTTGGGTAAAATTGTTTGGACTAACTATTTTGGCAAATGGGCTGTTCCCTGTTCAATTTGATGTCTGTATCCGCCCCCCCCCCCCCCCCCCCCCTCCCCCCATCCCTCAACCATAGATGACCATGCACTTTGCCCTCAATTTGTTCTCAAATCTGATTTGTCCAGGGAGTTGTGCTCTACTGTACTGGATGTCTGTGTGTTTCATACCATAAGGCCCCAATTCATTGGTGATTAGTTTTTCATCGCCCGTCTGGATGGATTTTCTGCGGTACAATTTATTATTTTTATTTGTACATATCAATGATGTTAAAAAACAAGCAGTTTAAAGCATCATGAGCCTAGAAAGAGATGTAGCACTACCAAAAGTGCCTGTCTATTGCTCAGCATCCAAAAGAATGAATCCTTCTACATATATGCTGATCTTCCTGCCATCACGTTTGTCAACTTCTTTCACAAGAAATATCTGCCAGCTATGGACAAATACATAATGGTAATACCTGTTCACCCGTGTTGTGTGTAGTGGAGACACCTGATGAGAAACTGAAAATTAACGAATTGGGGCCCAAAGCCCGCCTTGTCAAGGGGATGCTCTGTGAAAGTATTATGTCCAGGGGGTTAAATACTTAGCAAGAATTTTTATTACGCTGCTCGTCTATTGGGGGGGGGGGGGGGGGGGGTGCATAAAATAGAATAGCCAAGTGTAGCTCTGGCTGCTCTGCATCTAGTACTTTGTCACAATTGTCAGTGATCTCACTTCCACTGATCTGGTGATATCATAATTAGGCCACTCCAAATCAATCTTTAGTTTCTGGTCCTACCTTTCCTTCCTACAAAATGTGGGCAGACAGGTGATGAGAACTATAGGATTACAATAATCTTCACAAAATTTCTGTTTTGTATATACAATATTGTGAATAGCTGCGGTCACTTATCAGAAGTGTTCACCTGCTGCTCAGTTGTGGTAGTAGCCATGGAGGGTAATGAAAGGTATCAGTTGGGAGGTCTGGGATATACAAAACTCTGTTCCGCATTTTCAGAGCTATACACAACACAGATATTCTTCACATGAATTCACACACCGGGTATAAAGACTAGTCCTGATTAGCTACCATATAATTTCTAGTAATTCTTACAAAATTAATTTTAGCTGTACGAATTGATTAGAGTATGGATTGTATAGGGAGTGAATTACTGAATATTCTAAGAAATGGGGGTGTACAAATGAATAGAGGATTTGTACAAAGTGATTTGAAGAAAATGCGTGCAAGTCAGAAGGCCGATCAACAACTTTGTACAGGTACCTATCTGCCCTCAGGTAGCTGCCATGGTGCACAGCAACTAGTAGCCTTAGCTTCTATGTATGTATGTATGTATATCTGTACGGTAAGCAAGCCGCAAGTTTCTGAGGTGCCACAAGCTGCACGACTTACCCTTTGCATAGTACACTAATACCTCAAGTCAACATCAAAAGAGTGAGTAACAAACTCTCGTGGCTTAAGTCTCGTGAGGCTTGGCAATACTAGACCCTACGTAGTGGGGGAAGATGGATGGAACCCTAGTAAATGTTGCCATTGTCCCTGGCTGTATGATTGACACTGAGAGCTATAAGAACATGTTTGTTTGCATTTCTGGACATCAGAAATGCCATCTCACCATACTTGCACCATCTCACCATACTCGCACCATCTCATTACACTTGCATTTCTGTTCTTGTTTTATGCACCATGCTTTCACTTACCTATTAATCTCCAAAGTATGTTAGTGTATTCCTCCTAGGCCTACAGAAATCATGAACATGGTGACCTATGTACCAATTCTGATAGCAAAAATAACAGAAGTGCACTGTTTGGAAAGATGAAGTCATAGAGAAGGGTATATTATCTATGGTAAAGTCAACTTGCCGAAACACTGAACTGTTATACTTAGGTACATGAGCATTATACAGACTGTATATCTAATTAAGGTATTCCACAATTCCTAAATTTCCAGCTCCTTATGTCTGAAAAAGTGTCATTTGAAATTATGCTCACAAGTGATAGACTTCTTGTACATGATGATTGAGTATTGATATGACAACCAACTGCATACTCAGAGTATGTACATGTCACTGGATTTACTTACCACTGGCTGAGCTAGAACTCATGTTTTCAGTAACTATCCAGAATGGCCTAGGGATACTGTGTAATCACTCATAACTACATGCATGGCAGTGTAAAATGATAGCCTCGTTCCCAGGCCTTTCCCAGGTTCAATTTTGAACTGCTGTAAACGATCAAAACTGGATGGCGGCGATGGCCTGGGAACAAGGCTAGTAAAATGGCTAGTAAAATGGCAGGAGTAATTGGAAAGTGGCAATATTAGTTCCAATGTAGCATCCATTCTTAGCCATTGAAGTCCTTGAAACTCACAAGAAAATGAAAGGAGCCATTCTCCCTCCATGAAGGAAATGCGTATTCTTGTGCTGCCAGCCACACAACACTAGAAAACACATGTCACAGTAATAGAGGTACGTCATCTGAAGTCAAGTTGTGAGCAGTAATGAGCAAAATGGGTAGCGCTAGTGAACAAATTAAGAATTGTAGCAGAGAAAAATAGAAAGCTTTTAAAACACATTGATTATAGGCCTGAACTGCCCCATCCACTTAGGTAAAAATGTCCCACCCATTTATTCATAGTTGCACCACCCCTAAGTGACTCAATAGTACTACTGTTTTCAGCTAATCTATAGGAATGATGGTGAACCAGTGGGTATTAGTGCTCTCCTAGTTGACACACAACACATAATATATTAGGAAGTTTTTAGTCTGGGTGGGAATTCTGACTATTGCAAGGTCGTTGCGGGTCAAAAATCTGCACATGATGGCAGTGGGTGGACTTGTGTAAACCTTAAAACCTGAACAACTGATAGACCCCAAAGCAGAGTACAGTGAAGTGATCCAAAAACTGACCATACGTAAAAGACTGGGTGTAACTTAATGGCATATACCACAGCTAGAGGAAAGTTAACACTAGCCACCTGTGGTTTGCACCATACTAACATGCCAGTTGATCACTCATGCATACACACTGACTTCTTACATGCTGGCTCAAATTAGCAGTGGCTAATATATAAATAGCATACTGGTTGCTGAGCTCCTCAGCATGAAGGTGATACTTGTGAAGTGTAGTCGGTTCACGTGTTTGTATGTACACTTTAATTGGCTTGGGCAGTCAGCATGTGTGCACAGGCGTAGTATACAGGTGGCATGCACTTCAACAATAAATGTTTTGCCATCTTCTCACAGCTTTGTTTTCCTAAATTCCAACTCTATACAATACCACACCTACTATGCTGAACACATGCACACAAGGCAAACACTCTGTGCATGTGTATTCCCAGCAATTTCAGCTATTTAGGTGTGGAACAAGGTGTGGGGAGGATATATTACTCACTTTTCAAAAGCATCAGCAACCCAAGTGCTATAGACAATAGCAAGTTGCAATACAAATCTGTATCCCAGCAAAACAACTGAAAAATGAAGACACCAACATTCTATGGAATGATTATCAACCACAAAATGTATAAGAGAGTGCAAACTAACAAAAACAACAACTTGTTAGCTACATACCCTTTTACCTACATAGAATTTAAGTATTATAATATTGAACACGTTGAATTAGCTGTGCTCTATTTACTGCTGCACAGGGCCATATGCGACATTCTCCTTCAGTTCAATGTTCTGAGACTGGCCCACAACATCCTCATACACTGGTGCTGGCTGTTGCTGATGTTGCTTGTGAGCTACTGTCAGAGAGTAGCACTTCTGGCAGTTGGATTTCTTCCTCACAGTACAGTAGTGTACCATAGCACCAACCAGTGCCCCAATGATGACTGAAACAGGACAGGAGACAACTGCTGTAATTGCAACACTGGTGGAACATGAGGCGGGGATATTGCTTCCTTCATTACTGGATCCTGTAAGAAAGTGAAACCATGTGGTACTAGTTAATTAAAACTATAATACTGAAGGAAGAGTTCGTATAATATGTTTACACTGGATGTTATACAGTAAAACTTCTAATAACGGACCCTCCAAAAAGCGGACAACCTCCGTACAGCAGACAGATCACTTGCCCCCGATTGATTTTACCATAGAACTAATACATTTCGAACCTCAGAGAAGTGGACACCTCTCAACTCCGAACAACAGACACTGATGAGCCCCAGACATACCTTAGGCAATACAAAATTACCTCCGAAAATGGACAGTGAAACTACACCCAACAATAGTCAGTTTGTACATAATGTGAACACTTGTCGACGGCTTTTGTAAGATCGTGCGCCACCATTGCTGGATTGAAAGACCGGGCATTATATTAGCACTGTTGCTTATCGTGCTAGCCTTTCTCGCCATGGTACAGCAACGGAGAGGTCCAAAAACGCGACCTCAACGTGTTCCAACAGCCTGGGCACACATTACCACGCCTACCGGAAGCAAGGATACTTTATTACTTAGTAATAAAGTATCCTTGCCGGAAGTATAACGAATGCCCATAACTGATACCTCCCTATATTCTGGATACGCAGCGGTCGTCCTTTCAACTGTACTCACAAATGAGCAGTTACGTACAAATAACAATCGAGTGTTTATTTTGTTACTGTTGTCATAATTGTACTTTTTTATGCAAGTAGTATTGCTCTTGCCATCTTGCAATTGAAAATTAAAATTCAAATATATGGACAGAATACATTACATAATACATTTTAAAAAGACTTAAGTGTTAGATATTTGTCTTTTAGGACTTTCCAATAGGTTTAGAAGAAAACCTCTGAGAAGAGGACAACCTCTCTACAAGGGACAAATGGCCCGTCCCCAATGTGTCCTTTGTTCGGAGGTTTTACTGTAATAAGTAGCGGAAGTTGACTCTCACCAAGTCCAGTGGGATCCAGTGTTGCACTTGGGGTGAATATGGATGCCTCTGTGAATGTCAGTGTGAATGTGGGTGTAGGTGTGGGGCTGCAGGTGACATGTCCTGGGTTGGGGGTCCACTGGCCATCATTCCCACACACTGCTGTCATCACTCCCTCTGGGACAAACCCTGGGTCACACTGGAACACCACCACTGAGCCTTCTGTTGTGTTGGTGTGAGGCTGCAGCAGGAATCCATTGACTGGAGGGGGTGGGGCTCCACAGTCAGCTGTAGGAATGAAACAATAGCTAGTTATTAAGGAACATGCATTGTTTTCCAACCTCACTGTATTTTACTGTTGATTGGGAACAGTAAAAAAGAAAATACATTCTTATTGTCACATGATGGACACATGCACATTTGTAGGAGTTAATGAGAAATAGCATTTCACAATAGTGGTCATGCAAAATGACCATAGCCCTAGCTTATAGCTTCTTAGTGCATGAAACTCTATATAGTTAAATCTACTACATGCAATATTCACCTGGTTCCCTACACTGCAGAGTGGCTGTGTCAGGTCTCCAGGTCATGTTGGTACACACTGCACTCATCTGCGTCCTTGGAACCAACCCTGGACTGCAGCTGTAGGTTACGGTGGCCCCTTCTGCTGCACTTTGGAAGTTATCAATGGACCCTCTGCTTGGAGAAATGGGATCCCCACAACCAGCTGTAGTATTGTGTAAAATAGTACTGTATCGCCGCTCTGATGATAACAATACATATGGCCAAAATTCCAAGATACAAAACGTAACTGTGTACCAGATGCAGTTCACTAGCAATGGCAATTGAAAATTCAGTTTTAAACAAGGACAGTGAGACCTGGGAAAATGCACAACTTTGATACTCTTACAGTTTGGTAAAACATTTTGAATCATTTGGGAGAGGTGGACCAGAGTGGTACCTGCTACATGTATGAATTAACCTTGCTTCTCATGATCGAAAACTGTGGTGATTCAAAGAGAGTCATAGTCCGGCAAACAGTGACCTCTTGCAATTACATACAGTACTAAACTCTAGGTTCTGTGAGCATCTTAGAGCAGGTTTAGACTTGTACAGGATGCATGCCCACTTATGCAAAATCTCCTTTGGGCATAGAGGGATTGCAGCATAGCATTTGATACCACTCCCCATGCAAGCCCAACTACAGCTGTACTGCGATTAGAATTCAGGAGACTGCTTTCTATTAGTTAACTCTCACATGCAGAATATACATACTGGACTCTTTCACAATCAGCATATCCAACTAGCCCTACCTTCAAAGTAGGTGAACATGGCAGTTCCACTGTTTCCAATGCAGTTAGTGGCAGCAACCTCTATAGTTTGTCTTGCATTGTATGGCAGAGTAAGTGTGGTTTCATTGATTCGTGAGGTGGTTGTCATAATGTTGGTCCCACTGATGGTATAGTTGTCCACTGGGACTGCTCCATCAAACTCTGGATACCCCCACTGTACAGTAACAGTGACATTGTGAGGACCATAGTGCTGGACATGGTAGCCTGGGTTCTGAGGAGGTGATGGCGGAAGACCTGGGTAAAAAAGACAGCACAATAAGATTACATGCTAGCAATCAAGTAGTGATTCATAACAAGAGCCATCTAATTATGCATAGTATAATAATGAATTGGCAATTGCACTTGATAAGAGCACAACAAATTTAAAATGCTGCCACATGCAAGTCAGACTAATCTGCTTAAAAAAAAAACAATGACCCTGATGGTTAGCTACAGGCCTGTAAAAGGAAAGAACAAACAACAACATAATAATCACATCTGCATAAAATATGCTTTTTGGCTCTAATTTTGAGGTACATAATTACCATCAATTGCACACTCTGCTCACTTGCAATGTTGAGAACTAAGCTCATTCTTTCACTGGGTTCATCACCACGGCACTGTACCACTGTCCCATTTCGTGCTAGAGTGGCAGTAACTGTCAGGGTTGTGGTGAGGTCTGCCAGTGCTGCATTGTTAGGATCAGGAACCTTGTTAGTGAGGGCAAGCTGGAAGTCTCCAACAGCTCGCTGACCAACAGGATTACTGGGAAAATACTGAGCACCATCAACATCTGGCAATGCAAACCAACTGACAACAGTTGTACGAAGTACTGTGCAGGTGTAGGTCACCACCTCCCCAGGACAGGCAGTCTGCCTCCCATCCAGAGTGGAGGTCAATGTTACAGTAGCTCTTCCTACAGTGAAGAGCCAGGTCGCATCATGACACTTTCCAGTTCTAGTTATTTGTATCAGGAGTGTTCTTTTTGTGTATCACACTGTTAACTGGATTGACTATTTAAAACAGCATCAAACACACGTAATCACCAAGCAGACCCTGACCTATACGCACATGAGCAATTTACTTGGCTACTTTGGCAACGACAATCTGGGAGGGGGGAAGTTAGTTTTGTGTAGCTGGACTCTCACCAGAAAGGGAGAGTCACTTACACTAGACACAGCACATTGCAAAGCATTGCAAAGCATTGTGGTGCACACATATTTGTTGCTCACCCCAGATGGGGTGGGTGTCAGAACAAACCTTGTATGTATGGGCATGTACCAGACTCTCCCCTTCAGTGAGAACCTGGCTACATGAGACTGGGAGGGGGAGTGCGACAAGTATCAAGTGCCGACTCAGTTATTAAACATGCTCCAAACCTAATAGTCAGACCTAAAAAAAAATAAAGATTGAGATGAAGAAAAATGACAATGACTCAGGGATGGACTCGAACCTGACCTTACAAATGACCTGCTATGTTCATGGCTGAGTTGTAGTTTTTAAGAGTAATCTGTTAGGAAGTGGATACAAAGCTGGCATGTTGTATCACACCGTACCTGGACTCACTGATATGCCTAATTGATATGCCTGAAATAGCATCAGATCTGGGAGTGTGCCGGTATTGAACATTACCAAAATCACCAACTAGCCTCTGACATAGTGGGTGACGTTGCATAACATCTAGGTCTATTTTTAGGGAGATGTGGTTCATTGTATATAGATGAACAATTGACTGGCCATTGTAGCAATCATGAATCAGTGTGGGGATGGGAGGTTATATTACTAGAATGTGAGCTGTAGGCTATGTTGCAAGTCCTAAAGACTAGCTATCAGTATATGACACCATTTTACTTACCTGTGTTAAACTGGCAACTGATGGAGATCAACAATAATGCCAGAACCTACAAGCAGTACAAAATACCAGGTAGTGTCCCAATCAAAATTTAGTGGCTCTAATGTGGTGGTAAAATCACTTTGTGTTTCAGAAAGTACATTTGCTAGTGAACTGCTAAGCCTCATTCCCAGGCCCCACCCACAGCTTGGGGAGAGTCTGGGAACGAGACTAGTGAACTGCTAGCCTCATTCCCAGGCCCTATCCAGCTTGGGGAGAGTCTGGGAACGAGGCTAGTACACAGCTAAGTACTAGAATTAAACTTGGCCTGCAACTTTGATTCTTTGTTGGCGCAGTACAACATGCACTTGGTAAAATCAGATTTTGATTCTGCTTGTGAAACTGATTAGGCCTGAAACTGTATAAACATTTAGTGCGTATATGTATCAGGCTGGGTACATATTGTTGAGGTATATGATTGGCTATTGAGACGTGTACTGTGAATGGCCTATATAGAAACATTGTTTACACATACAGTAACTAGCTAGTGGGTACTGCTATTAAGCAGTCATCATTATCTGGTAGAAAATATTTTACTATACAGGTTAGTAGGCATTGCATGTGTGAAACACTGAACTAATGTGTGCCAATACACAATTATTGTGCAATATCTCGCCATGTGGTAAGATACAGATGATTTGCCTTCATTGTCAGGATGGAGGACACACACACACAGTAAAATCTGCAGAAGAAAAACAACAATTTCCAACCAAACATAAGCCATACGCATTGTAGTGAGTACTTTTGTGTGTGGTGGTGTAGTTCTCACTGTAGTAGCCAGTTGTAACGCTTTTGCAGCATTCATAAGCAGTGAATGAAATTAACACACCTTCAATTTATATCTGTAGCAAAACAGCACAAGAACTAGGTGGTTGAAGGTCCACAAAACAGTGCTTTAGTGGGTGGTGACTTGCGCACGATCTAGTGTCACCTACTGCGCATGCGTGAAAGGGCGGGGCACCACGTTTGACCCTTGAACTGACGAGGGCGGTTTGCGAGGCGGTTTGTGAGCTTCTGTGCAGACAGCTTCAGTTTAACGTGAAGCTTTTAAACAACCTTGGAAGGTGAGTGCATGTAGCTGTGTATCAATAAGTCTGCCTTGCATTACGAACTGCGAAAAGTATCTTACTCTGGTGAAGTTGTGCACAGGAACATAATTTTTATTGACCTGTGTCCCTGTCCTTATAATTACAGAAATTACTATAGCAACAATGGCCCCACAAGCAATCTCAGTTACAGGGACTGGAATTCATAGGTTGCACGATGATCAGAAGAGAACTCCCTGAAGACTGGTGTATACTCAAAAACAGCACCCACTTGTTGCAATCCTCACCTGTTTGACCATAACTGCCTCTAGACTCGCAAACCACACCCTTTTCAGAGAGAAAGGGTCTCGTCACACTGCAGCTGACATGTCGCCAAGGAACGCAAATATCAAACAGCGCAGTTAAATAATAAAATGCTGACATCCGCTAAACACGTTGTGATGTACCATTGTCTTGCGAAAAAGGAGCACCTTACGAGTCTGCCAAAGAGGGGGGTGGGCACTATTTCGAGTATTTTGCATTTAACCACGAAAGTGCACCCATATCATGTTTACAGCGACTCGATACCCTCGAAGCAAATAATTGGAAACAATAACGTACAACGGAACCACCAGCAGCTTTGAAGTCAAGTCCTGACGGCACACAACACTCGGAACGGCACCATGTTACCGTGAGCATGGTATAGCTCATGGTGCGCATTACGCTATGTCCATCTATGCCTTGTAAAGTATTACACAAAGTGTCTTACCTCAGATATGCATAGCATTTCCACGCGAATCTCGCTCAAGGATGGGCACTCACTCGAGTAAACTTTGACTCTATACAGGAAATTGGGCCAAAAGTAGGGGGTGGGTGCTCTTTTACGAGACTACGGTAATTGCTACTCCATGACAACGGATGCAATCTACGAAGAGCACGGATCTCATTGGCCACAAGTTTCTGCCCTGGCGACAACTCGATGGTTGCAGCATGACCAGAACCTTCCTCGATCTCTAGGAAGGGTGTGGCTCGCAAGACTAAACTACCTCACCCCCAACTGATTCATTAGCTCCACTGTTTTCAGCTACCATATTTCCTTAATCAGATAATATCTTTTTTTGTGCTGTTCATTTTAGTGCAGCTACTGTTTGAAAGTAGATACATGTACTATTTTCTGTTGGAAAGCCTGTGGTTATAAATGACAGCTGGATAAGGCATGTACATATGCAGGTGATATGGCTTAGGTTTACGGAGCTATCCGCTACTGTAGCCTTGTTCCTAGGCCCCGCCCATCTTTGTCACTTGCAGTACAGAAAAGCGGTAAAGGGCCTGGAATAATTTATCATGTGAGTGACGTAGGGGTAGAGAGAAGATAGAGAGGACTTAATTGAACATAGGTGGATCGTCAATGTGCCCACGCACGTTGCATAATCAACAGTACATGTAGCTGCGTTTTAGGAACCAATTCTGGCAGTTTTTACGAACAATAAGTGCAAATAAGGTTTCAGCAAAGCCTAGGAAGGGCCGCCTTGGCGTTTAATAGCACATTGAAAGCTATTCTCCGGGGTGTACAGCGGTCAGTTTGTCAGGTAAGCGAGTATTGAAGTTAGTGTGGTATCCGAATGTACGGGTCTGTGTACGCTCACCATAGCTTTCCGTACTGCCAGGTAATGTAGCGTAGTGCCGTCTAGTGCTGTTTTGTCAGCCGTAAAGCTTTCGTAACTTAACAAGCATAGTCTGTCAATAAGTGGGTGATTTCATTTGTTCCCCCACATGTAAATAAGTAAAGAAGCAGGCTTCTTATGAGTTGGCTGTAAGGAACACTCCTCTGTTTATCACGAGCCTGCTTCTTATGACTTGGCTGTAAGGAACGCTCCTCTGTTTATCACGAGCCTGCTTCTTATGAGTTGGCTGTAAGGAACACTCCTGTGTTTATCACGAGCCTGCTTCTTATGAGTTGGCTGTAAGGAACACTCCTCTGTTTATCACGAGCCTGCTTCTTATGAGTTGGCTGTAAGGAACACTCCTCTGTTTATCACGAGCCTGCTTCTTATGAGTTGGCTGTAAGGAACACTCCTCTGTTTATCACGAGCCTGCTTCTTATGAGTTGGCTGTAAGGAACACTGCTCTGTTTATCACGAGCCTGCTTCTTATGAGTTGGCTGTAAGGAACACTCCTCTGTTTATCACGAGCCTGCTTCTTATGAGTTGGCTGTAAGGAACACTCCTCTGTTATCACGAGCCTGCTTCTTATGAGTTGGCTGTAAGGAACACTCCTCTGTTTATCACGAGCCTGCTTCTTATGAGTTGGCTGTAAGGAACACTCCTCTGTTTATCACGAGCCTGCTTCTTATGAGTTGGCTGTAAGGAACACTCCTGTGTTTATCACGAGCCTGTTTCTTTTGAGTTGGCTGTAAGGAACACTCCTCTGTTTATCACGAGCCTGCTTCTTATGAGTTGGCTGTAAGGAACACTCCTCTGTTTATCACGAGCCTGCTTCTTATGAGTTGGCTGTAAGGAACACTCCTCTGTTTATCACGAGCCTGCTTCTTATGAGTTGGCTGTAAGGAACACTCCTCTGTTTATCACGAGCCTGCTTCTTATGAGTTGGCTGTAAGGAACACTCCTGTGTTTATCACGAGCCTGCTTCTTATGAGTTGGCTGTAAGGAACACTCCTCTGTTTATCACTAGCCTGCTTCTTATGAGTAGGCTGTAAGGAACACTCCACTGTTTATCACGAGCCTGTTTCTTTTGAGTTGGCTGTAAGGAACACTCCTCTGTTTATCACGAGCCTGCTTCTTATGAGTTGGCTGTAAGGAACACTCCTCTGTTATCACGAACCTGCTTCTTATGAGTTGGCTGTAAGGAACACTCCTCTGTTTATCACGAGCCTGCTTCTTATGAGTTGGCTGTAAGGAACACTCCTCTGTTTATCACGAGCCTGCTTCTTATGAGTTGGCTGTAAGGAACACTCCTCTGTTTATCACGAGCCTGCTTCTTATGAGTTGGCTGTAAGGAACACTCCTCTGTTTATCACGAGCCTGCTTCTTATGAGTTGGCTGTAAGGAACACTCCTCTGTTTATCACAAGCCTGCTTCTTTTGAGTTGGCTGTAAGGAACACTCCTGTGTTTATCACGAGCCTGCTTCTTTAGAGTAGGCTGTAAGGAACACTCCTCTGTTTATCACGAGCCTGCTTCTTATGAGTTGGCTGTAAGGAACAACTTTCATTCTGAGGCTAGGTCGAATTAATGTGTCTTAGAATGTGCCTCATTGATACGTCTTTTGTTGTGGATTGTTAAAAAATTTGTGGGAAATTTGCCAATTTCTTAATATGTGATTTTCGTCTTTGGCCATTGTCTTTATGGCTTTCTGGAATGTGTATTGGAGCTGGGGTGTTAACTCACTTTTCTAGACGGTGAAATATGGACTGGCTTGATAGACTAGGGTTGTAAGGTGCAACATAACTCAAATAGATGCCATTGGAACACAAGAGCTATGGAGACTCTTCATACACCAGAAACTAGTCGTGTCCATTATCACTGACAAGCTCTGGCAATCCCCACTTTGCAATAATCAGACATACTTCCTGGACTGTCATGTGGCAGTGGTGCTCATCATTGGTGTTATTTCCAGCCATTTTCCATGAGCATCAACCACACGTAACTACATTCATCCCTGAGATGACCCACCAAGTTCATGTGGGCTCTTTGCTAAGGTCTTTCTAGATGCTCCGATGGATGTACAGTCTACGACAGAAAAATGGCAGCACAAAGTTCAAGTTTTAGTTTGCATTCACAAACTACAGGTTTGAAAACTAGCAAATGTTCAGCTACATGTACTGTAACATCTTGAACAGTTGTCAAGTGACCATGCACATAATTCATGACATTCACGACCTATGTTTGTGAATGTCAACAACTGTACACTAAGTGTATACAATTTTGAGTTCTGAAAATGCTGAGATTCACTAATTCTGAGTTCCCAAACTGCAGATGCTACCATGACTTCAGATTGTGATAGTCCGTTGACCTTTCTGACCTTAGTTCACAAGGAGACCAATGGTTTGTGAACCTTTCAAACATGACCAAAACAGTCACAAAGTTTTGTATTACCTTTTTTTGTGTGTGGTGCCTTTCTTGGCTTGTTCTGTGTTTGCGACATGCTTGGCAGATTCAAACAACGCTTTGCGACATGCTTGTCAATTCTGGGCCACCACACACAGGATCTGGCAAGTGTTTTCATCACCATTCCTGGGTCAGTGTCATGTAGTAGCTTCAGTTGTAATTTTGCTGGAATGATCACTCATGCTCCTCATGCTTGTCAACAGTTAGTTCATCTTGTCAATGAATTATCGCAACAGGTCTGCATTAACTGTCACTGGCCAGCCATTCTTAAACAGCGATCAGAATCTTACTCAGTAGTGCATCCTTGAGAGTGTCATTAGCTGTACAGTGCACATTCATGCATTTTGCTTGTATCTGTTTCACTTAATTGGCAGACAGATGCTCCATCTGTTGAAGGTGCCACAGTTTCATCCTGTGGCAGTCAGGAGCTAGAGAATGCTTGTTGACTGAAACTGAATGTGACATGTCTAGATAAGACCCCATCTTTGCATTCAGCTAGACACTATAGTCCACTGACCATGCAGTTACTATTGTGAATCCTTAGAATTTCTTCACTGAACTTTAGTGCTTCCTTATCAACTCTCGTAGTTTCTCTCACATACCTTTGTTGAGTGACCTTGAGGTGTAGGGAATGAGACTCTCTATCCCATCAACCTGATAGAACAGGTCCAACATGTACTTCTACAGAGAAAGCCTCACAGTCCAGTTTGCTTATAAGCTCATGTTTGCCTAGGTCTTAAGTACTGGTTTGTGTGTGGTTCTCTAAATAAAGCACACATCAAATGTATCTACCTTGCTGTTGGGTGCATTTTGCTGGTTGGCACTCATTTTTCTTCCTGGGGAGATAACAGTATATACACTTAACAACGCATGAGTACAGTAGTACACCAGGACCTTGGTTGATACAATAGCTCCCTTATGCTGCTCAGAAGCTGCTTACTCTTTGGCTTATTTCCATGGAACGTCTTTTGTTTGAGATGGTACGTATATAATGGTTCATTCAAGGTAGACAGTGTAGTGATGGCGTACTCAATCAGATAGGCAGGATTGCTTAGGATCATGGAATACTCTGAGACGACATGAACTCGTGTACATCACTGACTAAGTACAACACGCATGCGCACACATAATAATGATGACATAACAACATACATAATTCAACACTACAGACAGGTTCTGTATGAATTGGCCGTAATGGTTGACCATGCCCAAAGAATCACAGCTCTCCAACATTAGTAGGGGCTGGTGCTTCCAACAGGCCCAGGGGCCTAGAGGGGAGGCTAGCTAGCCTTCAACTTCCTGACCTAATTCCATTCTTGTCGATGATCGAGCCCAGGCACATACATACTCCATACTGTGCACTTGTCTGTTTGTCATCAAAGCAACTGTGGTAGCTAGCACCTCATTGAGATGGGTCAGATGTTTTTCGACTAGCTACTGTTGGTCCTCTGTATAGAAAAACTGGTATTGCTTTCTCTCTCTTCTGCCTACTATCACTTCTCAGGCTTGTTAGTGAGTGAGAGTTACATGTATAGGGTAGGTGTATCATGACACTAAGAAATGTATGGCCAATTGGCTAAAGTTTCGAGATCAGGACATTGTTTGTCCTCAGTTTCTTCTGAGTAGCTGTATACCATGCTAGCTGCCCATTGTTTGCTAGCTGCCCATTGTTTGCTAGCTGCCCATTGTTTGCTAGCTGCCCATCGTTTTCTAGCTGCCCATTGTTTGCTAGCTGCCCATCATTTGCTAGCTGCCCATCGTTTGCTAGCTGCCCATCGTTTGCTAGCTGCCCATCGTTTGCTAGCTGTCCATTGTTTGCTAGTCCTTTATCAAGGGAAACGAATAGTTCCAGCAGTGGTATCACGAAGACCAAAGAGGCCTCTTCACTTGTGTCCTATTGTTCATTCACGGTTGTTGGAGCCCTGTCGGATTCATTCTTTTGATTCTTCCTCACTACATTAGTTGCTTCATCAACAGACCGAAACTTCCACATAGTTTGATGTTGGACAAGAATTGCCGAAGTTCAGACTGGCCTATAATAGTTATTTGCTCATTAACTACGTATGTCATGGAGTATAGACTCTTCCTTAGTCCTTGGCTCAATATCAGAATGACTGGCTGTCATTTGTTGATTCAAATTTCCTTCTAGTCTCGTTCCATCTTGCTGAGGGTCTGGGAACGACACTATAGTTTTCTTCCAGTTCTGTGTGACTTACAGTAGAAGCCAGATGGCTGCCAGCCAGCATTTCTCCTACTATTTTTGTAAGCATGCATGAACAGTCGATGAATGTAGAAACACTCACAATGCTGTGTTGTAAATGTCCAGGTAATGACAATAATGATATTGTGCAAATGTCATGTGCCTACGTTATGTTTATGAGGGGTATTACCATAGTGAATCCAAACCAGGACAGTGGAAACCCAAACTATAGGATAGTGAAGCACAAACAAGAGGAAATTATGCAAAGTCACTGTACATGTGCTGGACTTGGTTCTGCCAATACCAGGCCTCATCAGCTGTGCTGGGGTGACCAGGAGGTGGGGACTGCTATCTCACCTACAAAATGCAGTCAGGTGGCTGGCTTTATCCATACAACAGGTAGAAGCTCTTCAAACACAGCGTCTCTTTGTGCATACACATGCAGAGTTGATCTGCTCTGGTAACAAAGGGCTTTGTGCACATGATCATAGTCACTTCATTCACCTCATTGTGAGTGAGACTGACTACTAAACTTTCAGTTGGCCCTTTTCCAGTTATTGAAGCCACCATCACTAAAGGCTGGATTGGCATTTTTCTAAATAATAACCCCATGCTTCTTTGTGTACTTGCAGTAAATTCAGCAAGCTTTCCACTTAGTTATACAAACAGCCAGCCATGGCGTTTCTTTGAATGACGTGGTGACAGAATTATGTTGTACTACTTTGTCTGAATTGTCACTTTAGGTCGGCATAAGAACAGATTGCGTAACACCCATGAATTTGTTGCTGATGACTCAGAGACCTGGCTCCGAGATGGTTTCTTTACCTTTTCGTCTGTCACCACATTCACTCCAGTTCTCCAGTTGCTTGTCATTTCACACTGCTGACAACCCAAAGGTTGGATTGGAATTTTGCTGTATGTAATAAACCCATGCTTCTTTGTGTACTTGTAGTAATTATAAGTACAGCAAGCTTTCCACTTTGTTATACAACAGACAACCATGAATATTCTTTGAACGACGTAGTGACGTTTTGTGCTAGGACTACTTTGTCTAAACCAAAATGACTTTAGGTCATCATAAGAGCAGATGGCATCTCGTAAACACACATGAACACATGCTTTCTTGGTGAGGTGGGTGACTCAGTGACCTGGCTTCTCAAACTTAGACATGGTTTCTTGCTCTGTTCATCTGTCACCTCCTTCGTTCCTTTATTGCTGGTCATTTCAAACACTGACAACCCAGGTATCCAGTAGTGCTGCTTAGCCGTCACCAACACTGACTTTGAGACAATCTGCCACATTTGTATGTTTTGCGTGCAGCTACTACTATGTACAGGTATGGTGCTACTATTCCTTAAAAGGTCACTGTAGTTGGACAAGCAGTAAACATGTTATCTCGCTGTGGGAAGTACTATCAGGATTGATGCCGAACACATGAACTGATCATCAAGCACAGATGCTCACTTAAATACATCTCACTTAACAAAGAAAACCACAACTCTACAAAACAAAAAGGACAATACTCAAAGCTAATATGGAGTGCCATGTCTAAATATTCAACAGGAATACACGACACCAGAAATTCGGGTTAGTTAGCACACCAGTAGGGTAAGTTTTAGGGTTGGGCAGGTGGACGGGATTTCCGGTGCCGTTTCCGGTGCCGTATGTTCCAACTGGTCCCAAGATACATTATTGTTCTATTTGTTATATATATCATGACATTTGACTATATATCATGATGCTATTTACTTATATATCTTGATATTTGCTCTGAAATTTTCCTCTGAATATTTTGACATGTGGCGCCCCATACACAGCAGACAAAGGTACAAAAGACAAGCATTGTGTAAGGCACAATGATACTCAAAAGGAAACCATACATAATGGATTATAGCAAAAGACCTATAAAGAACAATAAAACCAACATGAGTAGCTACAACTTAGGCTATTACAGGAACTGAAAAACAACAAAGAGAAGGGTCCATCCTTTACAGATACGTAATGGGGCGGGGTCAACAGTTCAGACTTACTAACCACAAAGTGATTACAGGGCACTAGACTACAGGTGAAAAACACGAAACCTGAAGAGGGGCACTTAACGCGCTCTTTACAGTGAGAACTGATAGGTTACCTTGTACGAGTGGCTATGCACACACGGTCAAACTTTGCAAACCTTTGAACCAAAATCTGACCATCCAAGCAACTGAGAGCAACGAATACTCCAGATCAACAGTTCTCGAGGGCCAGACAGAGTGTCTTGTTGCAAGCATCATTTATTTTCGAGAAATAACCAGTAAAACTTTACACACCTCACAACTTTTCGCCCTTTAAATTACAACAGCCAACGATATTAAAAAAATGGCTCCGTCAGGCCCTGCACTGTCCATCGTACTGTACGTTGGTAACTAGGTCTCTTTGGGTCCATAGATACTGAACGGTATTTTTGGTTCAAAAACAAAAGACACTCGACAGCACTAAATTACAGTTTTAACCTTAAACGCTATAGTACACTTTTGATAACGTCACACTGCGCACTGCACGTGTACAGAAAAGATAGTCTCTGCGCACCTGCGCGCAGGTTCTGCACCAGCAGAAAGGGTGGGACCGGGGGGTGGGGGGAAGGAGTTGGATGGATGGGGTCACCTGCAGGGTGCTGTGCACATGGCAGCTGCTAGGCTTAGCTGCAAATGGACCATGGGTGGGCCAACTCACACTGGTTGCATGAGCACGCTTAGAAAACGCTACTCTGACCTTTCAGGGGGTTCATTTCTGGCAGGGAAAGCTTCTTGGTCTCTAAGCAGGTGTTTGCCGACCGAGAGTGCTGACTATTGCATGTTTGTTAATGAGTGGGCGTGGTTAAGGTCACAAGTCTGCTTGTTAAGCCTGAAAGTGCACTTGGGTTCAATTTTGGAGCTCAGACAGAAATGAAGATATGGTGCGTTACGGGCATTCATATGCTGAAAGTAATCTCGAGTGAAACAAATTTAGCTAAGTGTTGAAGGGTTTTTAAGGACATACTAGATGATGTACATTATGGAGAGTCCCACAGTTTGTGTGCAGGCTTGTCCAGGCTTGCCCCAATGTCTTATAGCAGTACACAAGGAAACACCATGGCAACTGGCTATGAATGTTGTTTTTGGAATAGTGATTTGTACTGCCCACTCAAGTTCCATAGCAACAGTGTAGTACTCTCCCCACCTGAATCACTACGTACAGTGTATACAGGACTCAATAAGGAACACCAGTGAGGACCTCAATTATCCTGACTATCCAGCCCTTACCAAAGGTATGCACAAAGTGGGGTTAACTCTTTAGCTACTTCAAAACTTCTGACTCCAAACTTTGGCTTTTTACCAACACTTAACTCTTTAACAACCATAGGCTATTTACTGGAAGTCTTTATTAGGCTATGGATACCTTCCTTGGTCCGTATTTCCACTTCTGCTTGGAGCTAGCACTGGAAACTTGTGTCAAAGCTTTATTGATACATTCTCTGTGGGTTCATGACCTTGGGACACACCCACTCATTGGCGAGCATTCATAGTCAGGACCCTCCGACCAGAGAACGCTCCTCTGGACTAAAAGCTGATTCAGTTGGATTTCAGCTGAGGCCTCCAGGCAATGTAGCTCGTCTTCCGCTCCTCTGCCAGGGGTCAAAGTGGCTTAGTGTCTGACTAGTATTCAGAAGGTCTTGGGTTCGAATCCTGGCTGTAAATTTCATAAATTTATGTATCACTCCCTCTCGGCGCAACATCATTTTTGGTAAGTGTCTAATGTCTCTCTCTTGAGGCTGAGCTCGATATCTACACTTTCATGTACCAGTAATATGAACTACATTGTATATTGGAGGTACTAATACAGAACTGTTGCTTAGTAACATCTACCAAACCTCCTTACTAATGTTGACGTTCAAGTCGTGTTGCTAAAAATGATCCACGCTACACTGAAAATGGAAAAAGTGACCATAGTATCATCTAGCGTGTTGTCAATTGACGATAGTATCGTCTAGCGTGTTGTCAATTGACTATAGTATCGTCTAGCGTGTTGTCAATTGACTATAGTATCGTCTAGCGTGTTGTCAATTGACCATAGTATCGTCTAGCGTGTTGTCAATTGACCATAGTATCGTCTAGCGTGTTGTCAATTGACCATAGTATCGTCTAGCGTGTTGTCAATTGACCATAGTATCGTCTAGCGTGTTGTCAATTGACCATAGTATCGTCTAGCGTGTTGTCAATTGACCATAGTATCGTCTAGCGTGTTGTCAATTGACCATAGTATCGTCTAGCGTGTTGTCAATTGACCATAGTATCATCTAGCGTGTTGTCAATTGACCATAGTATCATCTAGCGTGTTGTCAATTGACCATAGTATCATCTAGCGTGTTGTCAATTGACCATAGTATCATCTAGCGTGTTGTCAATTGACCATAGTATCATCTAGCGTGTTGTCAATTGACCATAGTATCATCTAGCATGTTGTCAATTGAAAATTTTCAGTTTACATAGTGCACAGTATGGTTCTCATTCCCAGGCCTGGAGATTATTTTCGCAGTTGTACAGAACCTGGGGCACAGTTTTTACTGCGAGTGTCAAGGTCATCTGCCACATTTGGGATAGTGGAAAATGACACTCTTAGAATTCTTCCTATCAGAGAGTCAGTAAACTCTCTATATAGGGATGGCAGACACTCGATATATATGCGATACTTAAGCAAAAGCCATGCAGCGGAAACAACAAATATGCTAAAAGTTTATTTAAGCATCCAAACTTCCTCTTTGTGGTCTTTTGTTATTAGAAACAATCACACAGTGAGTACATAGGCCATTTATGAGATGCTCCTTTAACCAAAATATCTCGATAATGGCTTAAATACTCACTGTGGATGTAGCATGATAACGATTTGTATCTTCGCACAAAGCGCCAGCTTCTTCATAACTGTTCACTAACCCCTTGCCAAGCTACTCTAGCCACACTGCACCTGCATAGGACTGCATTTTGTTATTTTGTGCACATGTGCATTCATAGTCTCGTTCCCAGACTACAGATCACTGCATTTGGTCTGAGAACAAGACCAGCACACATAGGTCATGCTTATGTTAATGCAGGGTTCTCTTGTATCTTTTTTTTTGTACAGTATGAGAACAAAACCTCCCCACTATAGCTCTACCATACCCAGGGGGTGGGGCCTGAGGGTGTGACTTCCTGACAATGTCACTGAGGCATGTTGGATTGTCACAGCCTTCATAATTATGTATAAGTATAATGGTAAGGAACATTGTAGAATCATGTCATTCTATAGTGCACTTTTGAGTACATTGGTACAGTTTTGCTTGTGTCAGCACAATGCACTATCAAGTTCTGTGCGAGCAGAAAGAGTGGGACGGGAGGGTGGGTGTCACCCTCTACAACTGCATGGACACATTGCTGTTGTGCTTGGCTGTGGGAGGACTTTGTTGGCACTGAGTGGGCCATTTCTCTCCTGTTTTGTACAAACGGGCTTAGAAAATGCTTCTCTCACCTTGTAGGGACTCCCATTTCTGTGACTGTTTTCAGTGTAAACAATTGATAGCTGACTATTGAAAGTGATTGAGTGTGAGAATCTGCAGAGGATGATTGTGGGTGACGACTTTGGTGCCTGAACCAAGCTGAAGGTGATTCATAGGCTAAAACTGACCTCTAGTAAAAAAATTTGAGTGATTAAATAGCACAAACCCTTTTTCATGTGTGTATGTACACTGTAGTATATAGCTTGTGCTGACTAAGAGGGGAAGTCAATTAACCTGTGGAATGCAACATGTAAACATACTTGTGTGTGTACATAACGGCATGTACATATAGCATGTACAACATGCTTTCCACATGTTGACTCAAAAGGCAGTACATTAAGTATCAACAAATTGAACAGAATCCTCAGGACCTTGTTGAGTTGGATCTGTTTGGTTAAATCTGTGACATGAAAGACAATATGGGCAGAAAATGACAAATATGGGGGCTTCTTTATCAAGTTTTTTTTCCCCATCAAACATCCTTTGTGTTTACATAACTGCGTGTACATGTAACATGTACCTGCTTTCCACATGTTGACTCAAGCAGTGGCTAAAAATAGCGGTGGTTAAAAATAGCATGCTGGTAAGGTTAAGTACACTTGTGGTAGGGATGGCCCCAGTCTTCCATTGTACTTGAACTTTGTGAGACCTTTCCGCACTCTGCTTAGCCTCTACCTTAAAAATCGGAAAGAGGGCCTGGTCACACTTGTAAAAATTTTCGTATGTACTATATCAGCAGTCTTCGTAGATGAATCATGTTTGTCAATAACTAGTTGCTAAATTTTTGACCACTAAAAGTATCCTTGTCAAAAGGGAAAATGGGAGTGAGGCTGGCAGACTTTAGTTGCTCCTTGACAATATTGTTTTCATAACAACTCAGCAGATACAAAAAAGTTTGCAAGTTTGACCAAGCCCTTTTCCCAATTTTTCTGGTGGAGCCTGGGAACAAGGCTAAACTCTTCCTACATTGGTAAGCAGTGGTTGGGTATGACTACCTCTCGGGTTTTTAAGTTTAACTACCACTCATAATGCAGGCCTGTTGAAAGCAAAAGTTGGACCACCAAATGTGATGCAGAACCCTGTACTATAGCTTTTCATGGATGCTGTTTCACCATCACTTCATTTCACCATCACTTCATTTCACCATCACTTCATTTCACCATCACTTCATTTCACCATCACTTCATTTCACCATCACTTCATTTCACCGTCACTTCAAGTTGGGTTGGCAAGGGGCATGGTGAGGAGTCTCCCTACATGTGGCTCATTGCACTCAAGCAGCAGGAGGGATTGTCGTCTTAGAATTATTCCAGTGGAAGTGGAGGAGGGGGGGAAATTGGAGGCACACGAAATCTCTTAACACACGTGCAACACATCAAAGACAGCGCAAACTGTCATGCAGAAGGTTACAGTTCAAGTGATGCACCTATAGTGTTACAAAGGACTGACCTAATGGGTTTTTCAAAACAGGGAGTAGCTTTTGTGGATGTGCTAACTTGATGTGGATATTTTCATGTCTTTCCCATGTGGAAGCACCACCCAGTTGCTATGGTAGTAGACTGGTAGACTCTGTTGATGTATACATACCTCTATAGGTGAAACCAATAGTTATTGTAGTGAACTGTTGCACAGCCAAATAAGGTAAACTGTTGGTCCTCAAGGTACAGTAATTCCAACAATCCCTAAGTTGTGTACCCAAACAATACTAAATGTCCCCACATGCACAGCCCAAAAGAATACCCTGTTGCTATGGCAATGGGGGCCAAACTAGACAGCTGCATAGTACTAGAGTGCCATCTCAGTAGTTTGCTACACAATATTAACTCTAATAGTGTGACACAATTGTGCAATGTACACAATGTGTGACAGGCTCTGTGCTACGTATGTAGCAGAAAGGGTGAGAAAGGGGGAGATGGGTAGGTTCACCTCTATACTTCATTGGGAAAAGCCATCAGTCGGTATTGGGTGAGCCTTACCTTTTCTCTGAGATATGCAGTCTCGATAGCCTACATCAAGTAAGAATAAGAGAAACAATGCAAGCATGTCAACATTGAATGCTTGCATATCCTAGCTAGGTATTTCTACATCTACAGCTACGAAATGCACTTGGTGGTGGGAGTACAAGAGAGCAGCATTTTCTAAGCAAAGGAGGAGTACATTTGTAGTCATTTGATAATCAAACAAATCGCTGTATCGGACCAATCTTTGGCATTCCATCATGTAATCTCCAAAGCAGAATGGTATCTCATACAGTGGACCCTCATTTATTCAGTCGTCAATTATCTGGCCACCCAGATTATCCCAACAGGGTCTACTTGGTTTTCTGATTAATGCACACATGCACGTGCATGATCACAAAGGTTAGCTCTGTGAGTACGTCCAAGAAGTACTGGCGGTAAAGTCCAACCGGTTTCAAATTTTACGGAGTTAGATGCTCTTACTCAAGCCACCCATTGTCTCCCCCCCCCCCGGTTCCTACGCCTATGCATGTATGCATTAGTATACCACCAATAACTATAACCGCATTGATAACCATTTCAATAAACTATTGATACACCCCTATTGATAGCTTCTGACAAAGAGTGTTTTGAGAGTTATGCTCAGAGCTTTCCAACGGATACTATGTAGCCAGAGTTTATAGAGAACTCTTAACTACAATGTTTATGTACTAGCACAGCTGGTGTAGGTGGTAAGATAGTAGTTGGTCTAACCACAACCCCCTTGAAACTGTAGGTAGTTCACAGTAGATTTATGTGCACTTTTCATGTAGAAATACAACACTGTGGCTTCCTTCCTGGAACTGCTGCTGTCAAAATTTGTACCTGCAATGGGTTCAAGGTAGCCTCATTTCCAGGCTTCCCCAGTTTTTTGTTCTTCAGTTTGTGTTCAGTATACACGGAAGCGGAAGAGCAGCAAAAAATAGGAAAGGTCAGGGAACACTTACCACATGATGTGGATGCGAAATGAATATAAGGGGGTGGGGGTGGTGCTCAACTACAAATACGTGCACAATAAAGCTGAGAGTGAGTTTCCTACCGGTCAAGTCAAGCATTTGCAATCTTGTGAACGTCTAAGGTCTTGTCTATCTATCGATGGAGTGCTTGATGATAAAGTCCAGTACATGTACATTGTTTGAAAGTGGACCCTACCTCCACCTCGCGTCCAGCCGTCCACCTGACGTCATTCACGTGATGAATGCTCCCAGGCCTTCCTTGTTTTTCGCTGCTCTTCTGCTTCTGTGTACACTGAATGCAAACTGACCAAAAAAAAAACGGGGGAGGCCTGTGAACAAGGCTAGGTTAAAGGGTGTTAGGTGGTATGACTTAGTAATCAATTTTGCTTTATCTGAATTATGTATGGTATGTGGGTGAAAACCATCCAGCTGCTGGTGTCTCTTTACTTCCCTACCTAGCGTTCTTGACTCTATCACTCTGTTTCTTCTATCTTTAGGTGGTGTGGATTACAGCTACAAAAGCATAGCCGTTCCTGTGAAACATGACTGCAGTAATGTCTTTGTTATGCTAGCTGTTACAAGGTCATATATGTGCCCATGATGAAAATGGTGTGGGCACAAGGCTAAGTGACTAACCAAGCCTGTTCTACAATAACAGTCTGGGACCACTATTTTTTCCTGTTTGTTTGCAAACTCTTGTGCAATGATCAAATCAGCAAATGAATATTGCTTTTTTTTTTTTGTATCCTTCACATTGTTAGTGGTCAAATTTTGTTGAATTTACCACAGTCCAATATTGTAGCTATTTACAGTTATTACCAAAGTCACTCATATTTGACACTGACTTATACTCACTCCCTCTTGAAAGGATTCTTGTGTCCAATAATGTTGCAGTATTTTGTCTTATGACATGTACATCGCAGTTCTACTTAGCTGGTCAAGAAAAGCTTGCTGTTGTGACAAAACCCCCTACCTAGAAGCTAAAACTTAAACCCTGTTTTCATTTTTTGTGTGTGCTTAGTTTGGCTCTAGCTCATTCCCAGGCCATGTGGGGATGAGCCTAACTTGGCTCTTGAATGTAATTAACACATTACATTCGTGTTTCTGAGCCAATCAAGCGCACAAAAATGGTGTTTTCTGCTCTCTTGTTGATTTTTTTGCCTGGCGTTCAGGTTAGTTTCAGATCTACTAGCAGCTGCTGGCTTTCCTTGATGAGCTCCAAGATTTGATGTGTATGTGAACATGCATGTCCTATCTTCTTCTCTGTGTTACAGTCCATGATCCTGTCCAGGGTCTACCTTATACCCATTCACTTCAGAGGAGGTAGGACATGCATGGTTGAACTTAAAATGGCTGAGGTCATCACTAGTCTGTAGAGCAGCCAGCATGGGTGCCTATTTCGAGGGGTGCTTATTTTCATGGGGTGCTTATTTTCATGGGGTGCTTATTTTCATGGGGTGCTAATAAACGCATGTAATTTACTGGTAGCGTGCAGTTGTGTGGGAACGGATTAGCTATGATATTATTTTAGGCCTACAGGTTCTTTTCTGCTAATTTCTCTCCAATATTTATAGGGTTTTTTTTAGAACCAGAGAGATACAGTCAGTAATCGATCGATCGTTGTAACTGTTAACCCCCGCGCCCACCAACATAAAGCGCATGGAACGAAGTTTTTGCTAATTCCTGGATATGTTTTATCAAGCGACCTTGCCTAAATTTTGGTTTGTATCCATGTCGATAGCTTGCTTACAATCGGAGATAGACACAAAATTAGCCGCTATATATACGTATGAAAAAGCCAAATTCACTTCCGTTTGCGCGGCAACGGTGCCTTTTGATGTGGAGTGCCTATATTTGTATGGTGCTTATAAACGCGATGTGGTTGCTGTAATCAAAATGGGTGCCTATATTCATGGTGCTTATTTTCTATGGGTGCCTATTATCCCGATTTTACGAACTCGCGCAGCTAGCCTAGCAGTTCTGTTTATTCGCTGTAACGAAACAGTCGGAAGTGAGTGAAGAACGTCACGGATGTACCGACGCCAAATTTTGACTATTTAAAGGTATGAGTATACTTTGTCAGATCTATCAAAAATTATGAATAATTTAATAGGACAATCTGCTCATCCAAGCAGCAGATTTTCTATGTATGCCGTATGTGCAGTGCTCCAAACGTCAATAATACGCAGCGCTGCAAGGAACGGTGACTGTTTTCTGTCTGCGCTGGAAGCAAAAATGATTTGCTAGTGTTTCGGACGCAGCTGTGTCTAAGTGTTGACATAAACGGTAAAGGGGCCTAAATAGCGATGTCACAGTCTCCAGAGGTATGCTAACTGTGTGAGCTAAAATTCCACTGAGAAAAGATCCAAATGATCTTCAGTGCATATGCTCTCTGGAACTGAAAGAACAAAATGAACAACTTTTTCATATTGGCTCTGTCTAACAGTGAGATTTGTTTAATAGCTTGTATTTTTCTAAAAGACATTATGCAGGAACTTGAAAATTTCTTATGGCACTACTGTAGGACGTACAATCACCATTCACCATCACCCAAACATCACTGCTACCACCTTTGGGGACTGTGCTAGCAAAGCTTGGTACAGATTAGTCAATGTCTAACCTATTTATAATTGACTATTAGTGGTCTGTTCTTTCCCCAATTGGCCTCTGGAGGCCATTTCTTCTGCTATTAACAATTACAAAGAGTACTTGTCTTTCGTGATGCCGAAAGCCAGTATATGGGATCCTGAGAGCACACCTAGACCACATCTATAATTATGCAGTTGGAAAGAGTTGTAAAGTTCAACTTTAGCATCAAATAACAATTTTTCTATACTGTACACAAACTAGGTAACTTGTAACCCAAAGATTGGAATTTTCGTATTGCTTAGTGATTTTGTGAAACATCGTACAAAGACTAGTAAATTTTCCCAATGTTTGGTGTACAAAATGAGGTGTTCAAATTAGGGTGGAACTGTCCAATATTAAGGCCAAATTCAACGTGAAACAATTATGATGTTCTTTTATCCTTAGGCCTGCCTTGGTAGCAAAATAAAAATTTTAAAATAAAAATTGAATGTTTGCCAGCAGGTTTCTTCCTAAGTGTCCAATATATGGCGCACTTACCCTACAGAGATTTCTTAGAGGCTTGGATACATTTGCACGTATTCATTTTGTGAAAATGTGTACTCCTGCTCACAATGACTTGCAATATTCGACAATGCACAACTATTTTTGCTACCAGACTAGTTGCCCAAGGGGACAGTGCAGGTTTCTGATTGCAATGGACATTTCTTTTCCTTTTGTGGTTTATAATTTGTTTTTCCAGTTTCCTCATCTGACTCCGAGTCAGCGACCTGTATACATGGTGCTGAGCATTTTGGTGCTGTTTTTTTACAGCTCAGATTTTTCCTTACACCGTAATGTTACACCATGGGCATCAGATAATAGGGCACCCATAGAAAATAAGCACCCATTTTGATTACAACCACCACATTGCGTTTGTAAGCACCAATGCAAAAATCAGCACCCCACATAAAAAGGCACCTCGCAAATGGAAGAGAGTTTGCTGATTTGGCTGTAGTGGCTAAATTTCGCCAGTGTCTATCTTCAGTTGTAAGCAAGCTTTCGATCAACACATGTACAGGATAAATGCCAAAATTTAGGCAAGACCTCTTGATAAAACATACCAAGGAATTAGCACAAACCTCTCCCGAATTCGTTAGTCCCAAGCACTTTACGTTGGTGGGTGGGAGTTGGTAACGATTGATCAATTTCCGACTGTATCCTTGGTTTTAGAAAAGCTACAAACATGGGACAGGAATCAGCAAATCTCTAGGCCTAAATATCACAGTTAATCTGTTCCCACACAACTGTATGCTACCAGAATATTACATGCGTTTATTAGCACCCCATGATTATAAGCACTCATCCTACCTGCTAATTTCGAAAAAAGGCCTGTCTCCTTCAAAAGTACCATAAATTGGAAAATTTCTGCATTAATTATTTTCTAAGGCCTAGATGGAAAAGATAATTTGTTATGCCTTCAATCATTTCTTGCACTGAATTAAATTGGTTTACATTTCCCTTTAGGTGGAAGTGTGAGTGTTCAATTTTATAGTATCAAAATGGTAAGTCAGTGATTTTTTATACTTATATATACCGTACGCTCTGGTTAATAAGTGCATGTGCTTTGAATCTGAGTGGTAAGCAATAATAAAGAGTGTGCGCCTAATAAGGGTTGCAAGTAAAGTCATGCCCACCATGCATTGACACGATACACAATGTATGTGATCATGATAGCTATCAATGGTATAGAAAGTAGACATTGCATTTCAGCTACTACCTGTTGAAATGGTAAGGATTGACATGAATCTGAGATTCTTTTCTTCTCAAATAAGAGCATGGTTTGCTTTTGCAGGTATACTATTGTACTTGTTGTAGTTGAAATATACGTAGCACAGATGGTACGTAGCCACAGCTATCTAATGTAGCTGTAGAGAAGCCTTACAGCATGGCACTTCGTGTCTTGTGTCCATAGTTGTACTTGTAACTAGAGTAGCGATTCTGGAAGATCTGCCTTTTTGAACGAAACAGTTCATTCTCCGTAATGGCAGTAAGTACTGGAAAGTCACACCACAGTTTGTCCCATTGATCTTAACGCAAATATTTGTACCTTTCGGTGCAGTACAAACAGAGTGCCTTCGTGTTTTGGTTCAATTGAAATTTGTATGTGGAAATTTTAAAATGATTGTAACTTCTGCAAGCAGTGAGTGAATGCACAACAGGAAAGTGGTAATGCTTAACGATCGATAGAGCTAACTGAAAGCTTTCTTCTGGCATAGAGATATTGAAGTTTTGGAATGATCACAGCGAGTGCCTCATGAGCGAAGTTTTGTATGTCTGGCATCCCTAACTAGTTAGTTACTTGCAACTAGAGATAAAATAGTGGCAAAAGTCATTTTAATGAATAAATTAAATTTTAATTAATTTATTATTTATGTAATTGAAACAGATGCATCTAGGCCTATTTTTAAGAGAGATGTGGTTCGTTGATTATTCATACATAAGTAAATGTGTAGTTTAAAAAAGATTTTGAGACCATTGTCATGAAGCACTATTAGCAGAGTATCTTCATAGACTCTGGTAACAGTATTTCTGTGCAAGCTTCAGTTTTTATGTGTGACACTGACTATAGAAACTGCTGTTTGCCTTTTCTGTTAGGAGATGTGCACACTTGTCTGTATGGTTCTCTTGATGTTGACACCCAGAGTCATGAGCCAACGTATGTTTTTGGTAATGTAATGGTAACTTGCATATGTATCCACCACTTGCTTATATGTACATTGTAACTTAAGGTGCCACATGATATATACCTCAATTGCATGATACCTCAGCATGTAAATGATTTGTGTTTGATATTGTACATAACTGTATACGTACATATACAATGTGCACATATGTGTACAAAGGATCTTGGCCATGAAGTTGGCTAGTGGAGGTACATACCAAACAGCCAGAAATATTGGCAGGGAAGTAAAGAGTCTATGAGAACAATGTTTTTAAGACATGGTATTCTTGTACACCGCTGTTGGGTAGGGCCTAATGTAATCTGCAAACTGCAGACTCACAAACTTGTAGGCTCACAAACTTGCGGACTCGCACCGTAAATATTTTAGAGCTGGAATGCTTTGTTCTTTGCTGACACAGCATGTGCAATGACTATCAAACAAGACAGACTGAGTTGTGTATGAGCTAACAACACCAAGCTAGCCTTACATGAGAGGCGTCAACGATGCTGTAAAGAAGCATCAGGACTGGGAAGAACTTTTGCTGCAGTGGAGTAAGCCAGTAGCGTGCATTTCACTGTAGTTAATCCCACTCCCACGGCTTAATAAACATCCTTCTCTGGACATCGGTTTATTGATGGGAGGCCCTCAGCTATATATATTTCGCAGACTCTGTATGCATAGGCTAGAGTGCATTAGTCTAGCCTTGTAGCCAGACTCTTGCCAGATAGTCTGGCTACAGCCTCAAATGCAGGCTTTCCATTCTGGAGTTTTCTCCATAACTGTGAGAACAAAATCTAGAACGGAAACCTGGATTCAAGTCTAGGATGGCTACACGAGACTAACTAGAGTGTGCCTCAACCTCACAGGCCAACTCTATCATTGATACATGGACTATTTCCAGTACCTGGGGGCTCACACCGGCTTCAGAGCTGTAGTTTCTGGGAAACTATCAAAGTTTCTCACAAGCTTGCTAATGTTTATAGCTCCTCTGCAATAGAGTGCAGTACCAGTCCCTGGTTCGTTTGGTAACCGTTGCACATGCTGTCTCAGTAAAAAAACAAAGCTTTCCAGCTGTAAAATATTTCCAGTGCACTGACATTCACATACACACGGAGTTAGCTTGTGCAGCAGCTAGTTAGAAGTTGACAAAGTATTATTTTGCCGACACCCCATGCCAAATTCAAATTCGCCAAGTTTAAGTTTTAAATTTATGAGGTTTTGTAATGCATTGCTTATGTTACTCATCAACTTTTTTCAAGGGCTACACTTTCTACTAAAGCACATCCAGTGTACTTTTAGATTCCATGTGCATATCCCCACATTTGTTTTTAGCAGTTTGAGCACAGTATTGCATGTAGTAGTCCCTTTTCTTTTTTTATTGCTTTTTTTTTTTTTTGCGAGTCTTGCATAAGCCCAGCTACAGGTCAGTGTATGCCTGCTACACAATACACCCATCTTCCCTCCCCTGCTCTGGTATTTCATTAGTCACTCCAAAGTTTAGCAAGCCCAAGGATTTGGGCTTGTATCACCAGACCCCCCCCCCCCCCCCCCCCATGAGAGGATGGGGTCTGGGCACAAGACTACCTGCATTTACCTCTTTAAATGGGTGAAGTCATGGGTCTAAAATGTGCATCTGGTGTCAAATAGACTCCATTACGGGTCGTTCCTTCAGCTGCCTACCTCAGTTTTTCCCTCCAATCACCTCAGTAGACATCCTTCCTATTACTAACCATATTGTAGTCAGCTTGATGATCTCCTGGCAGATGTAAGGAGAATGCAGTATATACAATTGCTGTTACCTAGCTCAATAATGTGGTGGGATTATAGTTGTTCTGCTACAGGTACAGGAACATGCACTGCCTTCCCAACTGTATCTGCGAGCCTCTCATCCAGTGTTGAGGAAGATGGGAGACAGTTCGCATGCCCTGGAGAACATGTTATCTTCACCTGTAAAGTTAATCAGGCAGTCATTATACGATTGGCTGCTGAACCTTTCATCTGTCGTAATGATCCAGTTTCATTTACAGCAAGTGATGATGTTGGCAGTTCTGGACATACTAGACCTACTGATTTGTTTCAGGCCAACCTCACAAATCTGCAGCGTGAGTCAAACGAATCACACATTGCAAATTTCACGGCAACCTTGACTGCAATCACGACTGATGAAACTGCCAACACTGTGGTGTGGTGTGCTGATCAGCTAACATCATATTATGTGCAAAAGAAGAATCTTATCAAATCATGTAAGACCAAAAGATGTAGCTAGTAAACACTGACACAGCATGAAAGACATGATATTGATATTGCCAGTTACTGAAGAATTCTGGCCAATTTTCAAGTTACACAAGTCCCTAATTACTTTGCACCTGATAACACTCTGGTGCATTAAGGCGTCACTAAATCGTTTTACGTAATGTGGAGAAGATTACGGAAGTGTATTATTGATCCGTGGAAACTAGCGATCGATGTAGCTAAGTTCATAGTCTCGCGTAGCCAGACTCTCACACGAAAAACGGGAGAGAGTCTGGGACTCTCGCATATTGAGTTGGTGTTGCGCTGTCAGCAAGTCAGTAGGTAATTAAGTGTGCAAGTGTGCATTTGACAAGGAAGTCATGGAAGTGACGTTGAAGTCAATTATCGCCCCCGGAAATTCCTGGGCCTATTAGCACCAACTCAATATGCGAGAGTCACCAGACTCTCTCCCATTTTTTGTGTGAGAGTCTGGCTATGCGAGACTACTAAGTTCAGTGCCTGTTTCTGCCATCAAAGTATCAACCATCCAGTGTGTAAGTCGCTAGTTGGCACCTACAATGGAAGGTTTTTCAGTGTAGAAAAGAACAGTCTTCGCCTACAATTGAGTCGCGAGCCAGTGCTATAAAGCGTTAACTTCGGTGCTGCCCTTCGTGAAAGTGATGCTTACTCGGAGCAGTTCCGCACCGAAAAATGCATTGGTTGGTTTCACTGTCGTATGTTTTTACAGAATCTCCCTGGGGAATGCGAACGATGAAGATTTGAAAGAGCTATGGCGTGATTTGTCAAAAAATGCAGAATCAGCAAGACACAAACTCTTGTATTTTCCCTACAGGTAGAAATTTCTGGATCTCCAGCGGGATCTAGTTACTAGTTGTTGCTCTTGGCTGTAGCAAAAGTAGAGGCCCCAGCACTAGTGGCAACTGCTCCGGTTTTTTGCAATCTTTCCGATGACATATTTTCTCTTTACTTAGGAAAAGGATGTGGGCGTGGTCAAAAATGACATCACAATTAAATAGAGATTGATGGCAAGTAAGCTGTCACCAAGTATCAAGATTATAGTATGAATCCAGCGTGATTTACACTGCCTCACATTTTTAAGGAAAGTAGTCCTTAATGCACCTGAGCACTTGTGTGTGTGCACACCCATTATGATACATAGCCCCCAAATTGGATTGGCTAACTAAAAAGGGATAATGATAATAGGGCTAATCAATACCTAGTGGCAAAGATCAAAGTCAAGCAACTTTTAGTTATTCTTATGTGGCTATGGGATTGTAATGCACTTGTGCATTTTATATACGTAGAATGGTAATACTCAAGAATAATAATTATGTACCTATACATAAATTTGACTAATGTTATGTACAGTAGTCTGATGTATTTTATGGTCTATGTTTCTTTTTCTTCAGTAACCCCATCTCCTCCACCTGACCTGAATCATACGTTTAAATGCACTGACTCTGGCAACTGCACATCCCCAGATAGCTCCACTCTTGCCACCTGTACATGTCAGTCTGTTGATCTGCTCTTGACCTGGGAACATGCCAATGGAGAGTTTGATTTGCTGCATTATTTGGTGAACATATCAGGAAATATCATGTATGTGACCACTACATCTTTCACAATGCGTGCAATGCCAGAAACAAGCTATTTAATGCTTGTAAGCACTGTCAGCAAGTGTCAGCAGACAAGTAGTGCCGCAGAACTAAATATTGGTGAGTTGCATGCATATAGATAATTACTTCAAAGTTAAAAAGTCTTCAAGATGTTCTCACAACCTACTTCACTATAGTGTTGGCCAGTACCTCACTTACCCCTTACTACCTATAGTGCACTTCGGTATACTTATGCTTATGTCAGCACTGCACAGTTCGCTTTGGAGATAGGTTCTGCACTAGTACAGAGCGTGCATGGGACTGAAGTAGCGATTTCCAACTTCTATGATTTACGCTCTGTAGTATAAAAATTTTAATGCAAAAACTGATAATGAAGATGTCTTCGTTGGTTGATCATGAGAAAGCCCAGTCACTGCCTTTCCAAACAAAATTTGTTTCCTGCAAATCGGGTGAGTATTTCCAGAGTTACGTGTTAACGATTTTTCTTACGTAAATCTACAATGGTTAACTAATGCGGAATAAAAATTGATGATAATTTGTATTGGATTTGTGGCACCGCCTACTGTTCATTTTGCGATGTGTTTCCGCAACTGGATAAGCTGTTTCTGAGCCGTTTGACTGCTCCAAGGTAAATCCAGGACCCTGATTTCAGATCTGGGAGTTGTTTTACATCAAAAAACATGGATCTGTCGGTAATTAAGCGAGTTAAAAGCAGCCCAAAATTCAACACAAAATGTTTAACGGTCCGTATTACAAGTAGATATAGGTTCGTTAGCACGAGCTTGATATACCCAGGACTGCATGCAGTTAATATATGTCCCTTGTTACTCCGGACAGTTATTTAGATCCTGCTGACACCGAATTGCTGAGATAATTCTGTGCAAACAATAATTTCCACATGCCTAGCTTGTCCCTAGGCCCTAGCTGCACAGCTGGGCACTACGCAGGTCCCTGGAATCCGTGTTGAGACGGAAAAAGTAGTTGAGAGAGAAAATAGTGCAGTATTGACTATGCCAGATGCATGATGGTGTCAGAAATAAAAAATGTCTGCGAATATGAAGACTCTCAAGTCTCGGATTGACCTTAGAAAGCATGTACTAGGGCTAAATTACCCAGACAAAGAACTCTTAATTCCTGAATCACAAGCAATTTTCAGTGGCTGAGCTACTCACTCACTTTGAGAACTTGACTTAAGACAGCTCCAGCTCCACTTGATGGTCATGGTGAACCCCAATTGGGCACAAGTGGTGTAATAAAGAGGGTGTATAATACTGGTATACAGCTCATATCTAGAATGCAGCTTCAGGAAGTGCACAATGTATGAATGTACAATATGAGAAAGGTGTTCTTACGCTAGGACTTTTATGAAGATGTAGCAAGAAAATAGGGATTCGGATGTTTCAATTTGAACTAATATTATTCCACAGTGTGGTGTAAATGTTGTGTCAAAAATCAGCGAACAAAAAATAAGTTAGTGACATTCAGTAAAACTTCTGTACTGCAAGTGAGATATAGTGAGAATTAGTGGATCATGTCCAGGTATTTAATTGAAGCCATACAAGTTTGCACAATTCAAATTAAAAATTTGTTTCTTTTTAGCCTGTTTGGTGCAAGTTTCATGTTGATAGCTTGTTCAGAAGTGAAGATATTGAGAAAAAGGAGTGCTATTTGCATGGTTATGGTGCCATTTTTTCTATTGAAAATCTGGACAACCAGACTTTTACTTCTAAAAATCATAACTTAGGCCACGAATGAGATACAAATGTCAAACTTGCACTAATATCACTCTGGCTGCACAAATTTTCTAAGTGCTTTTCTTGTTGCATTTGTAAGGTTTCAATTTTAGTTGGAGATCGCTAACTGAAGAAAGTTGCTGGGTGTCGCCTGAAGGGTGAAGGCACATGTCAACCATTGTGCTTGGCTGTAAAAAAGCCTTGGTCAGTACTAGGCAGGCTATTTCTCTCCTTCTTTGCAGAAACTGGCTTAGAAAACATTTCTCTCACCTTTCAATAGTCAGGGTTCTCGGCCAGCAATTGCCTGTCTAAACTAATAAACTACGTACCTACAGTATCGGAATTTCCATTTCTGATACTGTAGGTAGTTTATTAGTGGGGTGAGTGTGAGTGTGAGCCTCACACTGGTGAGTTGAATGAGGGGGTTTTCATATATTATGTGGCAGTGCTGGGTAGAAATAGAACACTATTCCATTGCCTATTTTGATCGTGTTACCATGCTCAAAGCACAATATATAGCACAGAACTTCCATTTGGGTGGGATGCTGCATGGATGTATGAATACCTGACATGCCTATGCAGTGTGTTTGACCAGAAAAATCCTTTCTGAAAAGGAAGACTTGGTGAATGAGACTTTCATTGACAAGGCAGATTTACCATGGCACTAATGAATATGCTCTCAGATTGGATGTCCATAGCTTCGTGTGCCCAGGCAAATAATTCACAGGTTCATTGATTTTACAAGTCAAAACTGCATCACAAAATGCTCTGGCTACAGTTTTGAATTACCTTAGCTTTACTACATGAAGGGTTGAAGACATTGGCCTCTGGATCGCATAAGACATTACAGTCTTTTAGCCAATGGATTCCTTCAACGTACCTATTTTGACTTTTGCTGGATTCTAGTGGGATCTAGTGGTTCTCGCTATGTCTTTTTAGCGTTGTGTGCACAACTTGGTTTCTCTAGTACACCACTTGGTAAGCTCCAGGAAACAACTGTGCACCTCTTGATTTGAATGGCAATTATGGTATTTGCTGAGCACAGTGAGGCTTGATAATTTTGACGTAGGGCATAGGAGGCGGTGACGTACTAGAGGCATGACATAAGCGTAGCAAGGCTTAGGCTTGGTAGTTGCGTTCAGCCCCGCATGTAATGTCAAATGTATGTCACACTTTTGTGGCCCCTAGGGGGGCCCCATAAGCTACAGACACACATGATCTCCACCATTGCTGAGTAAGTGGTTGAACAAGCTCCAGTTCAATATAGTGCTACTAAGCAGTGACCAAGTTCAGTGTGAACGTCCAGCTCGACTTCCATAGCTCATGATCTGAGCAATCAAGCAAGCTTGGCATGAGCTCCCAGCTCGACTTTCATCTGGAAAAGTGAGTGAATATGGCATAAGCACCCAGCTTGATCTACATCACTCAGCAGTTTTGCACGTGAGGCTTTGTGCATGCATGTACCCTAGTTATAGTACTATTCTAGCCAACCCATATTTCATAGAACCATTCTAGACTACTTTCCAAGCCATACTATGCTATAACGACTGCCGAAGGCAATATACCCTCCACATCACTTTAGGTCTTCAATTTCGAGGGAGAACCCTGCAGGTACTTTCGGCCATGCTATGCGGATTTGTGACTCTAACCACACCCACTACTCATTAGTGAACTTTCAATAGTCAAGACCATTGATCAGTAAACACTCACTTTCTTCATCGCTATCTACATCTTCAGACTGCAGCCATTGGCTAAGTGCTTTGTGTACGCAAACTGTATGAGAGCTGCTTGCTATATTTGTAGTGCTTCATGGTATTAAACAGCAATTTCAGTTACAGGTGGTATAAGTTGAATTTGTGTCACCTTGTGTGGGCGGATCAAAGAAGCCATACGCACTGGAAGCAAGATCCCGCCTTGCCTGAAAACCGTGCTTTAAATAGGTGTGAAGAGTGCTTTAAACAGGTGTGAAGCGTGATTTTGCGTGTCATGCACGAAGCAGCAAGACAAAGAAAAACAGCGGCTTGCGGACTCCCCGTACAGCGCTCAATCGAGGCATATGCAAATTTGTTGGTGGTGCTATACAGCAGACTTTTGAACACACTTTCGTTTCGACTGCAGTCTCACACAGAGAGCAGCAATGCTTCAAATACACTTGGACTACACGCAACATTGTCAACGCCCGACTTACAAACTCACACGTACATGCAGGTGAGCTGCGTAAAAGTTATTTTTCCTCGTTCGGGGCAAAAAATTTATAGTTCTTTATTCTTGCTTGCATTCTTCGATTTAGGATGACAAAATTCGTCATCGCTGAAAGCTGAATGGCCTGGCAGTGAGTAATTAATGCTACAGATCCAGCCACAGCAGCTAAGCTCAATTTGAATTGAGAAGCCAATAAAACACATTTGCATGACATCACACATGACAACAACTGTGTTTGATGTCATTTGCTTAGCAACTGGTGACACAAAACACTTATATCCCGCCTACTCAGGATGTATCCAGTTTAAACTCACTCCGCCCTCGGGCATCGCAATTTAAACCGGATACATCCCTCGTAGACATGATATAACAGGTTGTGTAAGTGATTTATACTACCTGCAATTGACCAATCAGATTGCAGTATTTCATTTAGATATAGTACAAGTGTATGTACTAACATATTCAACAACTGGTCTGTACGGTAGCTGAATTGTATCCAACTGAACATGTTGTAGTGATACTTACACCATCTTTGTCCTCCATTTAGCTGGATATACAAGAACAGGTCCCCCTGTTAACAACACAAATGGTGAGTACTTTTCTAAATACTTAGGGTAAACCTGCCTGGCCTAAGCAAGTCCCACATTTAGTGCAAAACTAAGCAAATTCTGTGCACTTACATGTGCATAGTCTATACATGTGTGTGCTGGGATGCTAGTACACTGTAATTTAACATTTGACATCATTGAAGATTACGTTTCATGCCAATAGAAACATAGACATTAATAAGTCTTAGCTACCTCGTGTAGACAATTGGGTATTCAATCTTTCAAATAAAGAACTAGCACATCACCATGTTTGGAGTTTGCCGTTTGCAAAGATATTCTCAAAAAATTCACAACCCAGTTTATTAGGTGAAGTAGCAGGGATTTCAAACCCAACTGGTATGAGCAGTTCACCAGACCATTTTCGTGCTCAGTGATAGTTAGTCTGGGTACAAGACATATTTATACAATTTTAACTTACCTGTTTATTTATGTGTTGCATGCCCGGATAGAAATCAAACTGGCATTATTCTGTTATGTATTTCGAGCACACTGCTATGTTCGAAGCACTATATCACTGAACTTCTGTTAATGTTGGGCTCATACATGCTTCATGCAGATGTGCATATACTTTTCATAACTCCACAATGCATTTATCTGATCACATGAGGCTCACACGTAGGTGAGCAATAATGTGGGGGTGGACACTCTTTAATGAGTGAATGCCCTTTCATGAGACTATATTAGAGTTATATCCAGCATAATCCAGGTTTCCAAGACCTTCACAGTCAAGTGCTGTCAAGGGTGAACTGTCACTGTTGGATGTGGATTGATAGTCTGTAGAAAGGATAGGAACATGTTAACAGTGGATCTACAACGCTACATACTCCTAGCTACACAATGAATCCACACATCTAGCTATGTGCTTCAAGCTAGCTAACAAATTGTTAATGCTTCACATATACGTAGCTACTAGCTAGCCAACTTTTGCAGACACACATTCAAGCCAGGATTGTATAGTATATTTGTACGTGACACACATAAAATGACAATACTCTGAGTAGTTATATGTGACCCGCTGAGCGAAAACCCGGCATATCGCACATTTGATAAGACCGGAAATCGGTATACCAATGTGTAATTGTGCGGCAGGAAAAAATGGAAGCGATCAGTTGCCTGGTTCCCGAGCTACAGAGTGAAATGCGTAGCGGATGCAGAATGCAACTTTTCGAGAAAACGCAATGTTTTTACGTTGCTACGGTAAATTTTAATGTCTCTGTATACTATCGTGTTACGTAAATTTACTTGCAAAAAAGCAGCTTGGAAGTTGGCAAAGACAGTTGGGAAAGACAGTGGTTATAAAAGTGGGGGCTTACATTGTGTCTATGGACAGAAGGACAACCGTATACAGACTGGAAGCTGGTAAAATCGCGTTTTTTTGAAAACGCGTACAAGCTGTCCATAGCAACGCGTTCCCGTATTTCACTGGCCTGCCTGTGAGTTCAAGCTTATATCATCTTTATAGTAGCAGAGCCGGGGTTCATAATTCAGCATGATACAGTCCAAGCCCCCTGTGACACGTTGGTGTAATAATCTGAGTTTAGCTGGGAAACGACCTGTACGGATAAAATTGCTTCTAACTCAAATTCAATATTTGCGCGAAGTGCCGGGTTTTCACTCAGTGGGTCACATATATTGTTTTGCCCAGTAAAACCAGGCTAATATATATGTATCTTCATAGAGCCCACAAAATCGATAGCTACAAAATATGCCAAAAATGAGCCATTTTGCATTGTGGAAATGAAAAAATAAATGGTAAGCACTATACCTTATCATCAAGAGATGCGGTATTTATATTTTGTAAGCAACAACATGCGCAAAGTTTTTATGGTGGCAAAAGGCGGATGACTTCCTACTCACAAAACGATGCGCAGCACAGATACTAAGAAAAAGGAACCAATCTACTTTCAAATGACGAGGTGGAAGTTGCTACTGTTTTTACAACGGCTGCCAGAACTATTTTAAGGCTAGTTGTGCTCTAAATAGACCTTTTGACCACATACCGTATAGCGGGAAATTTTCGCTGGTGCAAATTTTCACGGAAAAGCGTCCAGACTCTTCAGAAGAAATTTTCGCGGTTTTTATTTTCGCGGAACGCGGGACGCTCTGACCACACCCCTACCGGTTGTTGCGACATCTTCGGAGCGTCTCTTACGGTATTTTGTACAGTAGGAGGCTGATTCTTCTTTACAGCAACCATTTAGAGGGCAGACAGACTGTAGAGAACCATCACGTTCACACGGTACTCAACGTACGCACGTAATGACGTCAGCAATTTCCATCTTAGTTCATTTTTTCGCTGTTTTTATTTTCGCGGAAGCAGGTCTGTCCGCGAAAATCGCGAAAATTTGCACCCAGCGAAAATTTCCCGCTATACGGTAACTTGCAGCATAACTTTTGAACCAATCTACTGCTATTATTCCCCCCGGGCCAGTAGCTGATTCAATGCTTACCTTCATGTTTTAAAATGAAGATAACATCTAAGGACTGAGTGTAAGTCACCCGCCTCGCGAGAAGTTGTGGACATGCTTTAATAGACCCAAGGACCTATGTCATTGATTGCCATACATCTGCGGTCACGCCCACCAGAAGGCCATGTATGTCTTTTCAGGATGCCTCATGAATCAGGTAAACAACTTTAGCAACTTGCTTTTCAAACAACAACACAGGGCCGTAGGAACAGGTCCAGCAGGTGCGGCAGCCACTGGACCAATGCTTGGCCAACCAACCCGTGCAAACTTGAAAGGGATGTCCAATTCTTGCTCCAAGATTTCACTAGGAGGGCTCTCGGAAGGCAGCTGTCGTCTAAAAGATTCTGTTGGGGGCTGAAGGCAAGTCCGCATCGAAGCATAAGTTTGCTGCGAATTGCTCACCAATAGATCATGAATAAGCGTACCATTACGGCGACAAAGACAAGAAAGTGCCTAGACAGTAAATGCATCCCATCCGCCCTCCCTTCTCTGCAAGTCTGAACTGTACACAAAATTGAACACCAACCAAGGTTTCATCAAATACACTTCACATTCAAGTCTAATCTTTCAGATATACTCTAACTTGGCTGCTAGTTCACTTGCATCTTCCAGATACTCTAACTTGGCTGCTAGTTCACTTGCATCTTCCAGATACTCTGACTTGGCTATATACCAGTTCACTTGCATCTTCCAGATACTCTGACTCGGCTATATACCAATTCACTTGCATCTTCCAGATACTCTAACTTGGCTGCTAGTTCACTTGCATCTTCCAGATACTCTGACTCGGCTATATACCAATTCACTTGCATCTTCCAGATACTCTGACTCGGCTATATACCAGTTCACTTGCATCTTCCAGATACTCTGACTCGGCTGTATACCAGTTCACTTGCATCTTCCAGATACTCTAACTTGGCTATATACCAGTTCACTTGCATCTTCCAGATACTCGGACTCGGCTATATACCAGTTCACTTGCATCTTCCAGATACTCTAACTTGGCTGCTAGTTCACTTGCATCTTCCAGATACTCTGACTTGGCTATATACCAGTTCACTTGCATCTTCCAGATACTCTGACTTGGCTATATACCAGTTCACTTGCATCTTCCAGATACTCGGACTCGGCTATATACCAGTTCACTTGCATCTTCCAGATACTCTAACTTGGCTGCTAGTTCACTTGCATCTTCCAGATACTCTGACTCGGCTATATACCAATTCACTTGCATCTTCCAGATACTCTGACTCGGCTATATACCAGTTCACTTGCATCTTCCAGATACTCTGACTTGGCTGTATACCAGTTCACTTGCATCTTCCAGATACTCTGACTCGGCTATATACCAGTTCACTTGCATCTTCCAGATACTCTGACTGGGATGTATACCAGTTCACTTGCATCTTCCAGATACTCTGACTTGTCTGTATACCAGTTCACTTGCATCTTCCAGATACTCGGACTCGGCTATATACCAGTTCACTTGCATCTTCCAGATACTCGGACTCGGCTATATACCAGTTCACTTGCATCTTCCAGATACTCTGACTTGGCTGTATACCAGTTCACTTGCATCTTCCAGATACTCGGACTCGGCTATATACCAGTTCACTTGCATCTTCCAGATACTCTGACTTGGATGTATACCAGTTCACTTGCATCTTCCAGATACTCTGACTCGGCTATATACCAATTCACTTGCATCTTCCAGATACTCTGACTCGGCTATATACCAATTCACTTGCATCTTCCAGATACTCGGACTCGGCTGTATACCAATTCACTTGCATCTTCCAGATACTCTAACTTGGCTGCTAGTTCACTTGCATCTTCCAGATACTCTGACTCGGCTATATACCAGTTCACTTGCATCTTCCAGATACTCTAACTTGGCTGCTAGTTCAAGTTCACTTGCATCTTCCAGATACTCTGACTCGGCTATATACCAATTCACTTGCATCTTCCAGATACTCTGACTCGGCTATATACCAATTCACTTGCATCTTCCAGATACTCGGACTCGGCTCTATACCAATTCACTTGCATCTTCCAGATACTCTAACTTGGCTGCTAGTTCACTTGCATCTTCCAGATACTCTGACTCGGCTGTATACCAGTTCACTTGCATCTTCCAGATACTCTGACTTGGCTATATACCAGTTCACTTGCATCTTCCAGATACTCTGACTTGGCTATATACCAGTTCACTTGCATCTTCCAGATACTCTAACTTGGCTGCTAGTTCACTTGCATCTTCCAGATACTCTAACTTGGCTGCTAGTTCACTTGCATCTTCCAGATACTCTGACTTGGCTGTATACCAGTTCACTTGCATCTTCCAGATACTCTGACTTGGCTGTATACCAGTTCACTTGCATCTTCCAGATACTCTGACTCGGCTATATACCAGTTCACTTGCATCTTCCAGATACTCTGACTCGGCTATATACCAGTTCACTTGCATCTTCCAGATACTCTGACTCGGCTATATACCAGTTCACTTGCATCTTCCAGATACTCTAACTTGGCTGCTAGTTCACTTGCATCTTCCAGATACTCTAACTTGGCTGCTAGTTCACTTGCATCTTCCAGATACTCTGACTTGGCTGTATACCAGTTCACTTGCATCTTCCAGATACTCTGACTCGGCTATATACCAGTTCACTTGCATCTTCCAGATACTCTGACTCGGCTATATACCAATTCACTTGCATCTTCCAGATACTCTGACTCGGCTATATACCAATTCACTTGCATCTTCCAGATACTCGGACTCGGCTCTATACCAATTCACTTGCATCTTCCAGATACTCTAACTTGGCTGCTAGTTCACTTGCATCTTCCAGATACTCTGACTCGGCTGTATACCAGTTCACTTGCATCTTCCAGATACTCTGACTTGGCTATATACCAGTTCACTTGCATCTTCCAGATACTCTGACTTGGCTATATACCAGTTCACTTGCATCTTCCAGATACTCTAACTTGGCTGCTAGTTCACTTGCATCTTCCAGATACTCTAACTTGGCTGCTAGTTCACTTGCATCTTCCAGATACTCTGACTTGGCTGTATACCAGTTCACTTGCATCTTCCAGATACTCTGACTTGGCTGTATACCAGTTCACTTGCATCTTCCAGATACTCTGACTCGGCTATATACCAGTTCACTTGCATCTTCCAGATACTCTGACTCGGCTATATACCAGTTCACTTGCATCTTCCAGATACTCTGACTCGGCTATATACCAGTTCACTTGCATCTTCCAGATACTCTAACTTGGCTGCTAGTTCACTTGCATCTTCCAGATACTCTAACTTGGCTGCTAGTTCACTTGCATCTTCCAGATACTCTGACTTGGCTGTATACCAGTTCACTTGCATCTTCCAGATACTCTGACTTGGCTATATACCAGTTCACTTGCATCTTCCAGATACTCTGACTTGGCTGTATACCAGTTCACTTGCATCTTCCAGATACTCTGACTCGGCTATATACCAGTTCACTTGCATCTTCCAGATACTCTAACTTGGCTGCTAGTTCACTTGCATCTTCCAGATACTCTGACTTGGCTGTATACCAGTTCACTTGCATCTTCCAGATACTCTGACTCGGCTGTATACCAGTTCACTTGCATCTTCCAGATACTCTGACTTGGCTATATACCAGTTCACTTGCATCTTCCAGATACTCTGACTTGGCTATATACCAGTTCACTTGCATCTTCCAGATACTCTAACTTGGCTGCTAGTTCACTTGCATCTTCCAGATACTCTAACTTGGCTGATAGTTCACTTGCATCTTCCAGATACTCTGACTTGGCTATATACCAGTTCACTTGCATCTTCCAGATACTCTGACTTGGCTGTATACCAGTTCACTTGCATCTTCCAGATACTCTGACTCGGCTATATACCAGTTCACTTTCATCTTCCAGATACTCTGACTTGGCTATATACCAGTTCACTTGCATCTTCCAGATACTCTGACTTGGCTGTATACCAGTTCACTTGCATCTTCCAGATACTCGGACTCGGCTGTATACCAGTTCACTTGCATCTTCCAGATACTCTGACTTGGCTGTATACCAGTTCACTTGCATCTTCCAGATACTCTGACGTGGCTGTATACCAGTTCACTTGCATCTTCCAGATACTCTGACTTGGCTGTATACCAGTTCACTTGCATCTTCCAGATACTCTGACTCGGCTATATACCAGTTCACTTGCATCTTCCAGATACTCTGACTCGGCTGTATACCAATTCACTTGCATCTTCCAGATACTCTGACTCGGCTATATACCAGTTCACTTGCATCTTCCAGATACTCGGACTTGGCTATATACCAGTTCACTTGCATCTTCCAGATACTCTGACTCGGCTATATACCAGTTCACTTGCATCTTGCAGATACTCTGACTGGGATGTATACCAGTTCACTTGCATCTTCCAGATACTCTGACTTGGCTGTATACCAGTTCACTTGCATCTTCCAGATACTCTGACTCGGCTATATACCAGTTCACTTGCATCTTCCAGATACTCTGACTCGGCTGTATACCAGTTCACTTGCATCTTCCAGATACTCGGACTTGGCTGTATACCAGTTCACTTGCATCTTCCAGATACTCTGACTCGGCTATATACCAGTTCACTTGCATCTTCCAGATACTCGGACTCGGCTATATACCAGTTCACTTGCATCTTCCAGATACTCGGACTTGGCTATATACCAGTTCACTTGCATCTTCCAGATACTCGGACTCGGCTATATACCAGTTCACTTGCATCTTCCAGATACTCTGACTGGGATGTATACCAGTTCACTTGCATCTTCCAGATACTCTGACTTGTCTGTATACCAGTTCACTTGCATCTTCCAGATACTCTGACTTGGCTATATACCAGTTCACTTGCATCTTCCAGATACTCTGACTTGGCTGTATACCAGTTCACTTGCATCTTCCAGATACTCTGACTCGGCTATATACCAGTTCACTTGCATCTTCCAGATACTCTAACTTGGCTGCTAGTTCACTTGCATCTTCCAGGTACTCTGACTCGGCTATATACCAATTCACTTGCATCTTCCAGATACTCGGACTCGGCTATATACCAATTCACTTGCATCTTCCAGATACTCGGACTCGGCTGTATACCAGTTCACTTGCATCTTCCAGATACTCTGACTTGGCTGCTAGTTCACTTGCATCTTCCAGATACTCTGACTTGGCTGTATACCAGTTCACTTGCATCTTCCAGATACTCTGACTTGGCTGCTAGTTCACTTGCATCTTCCAGATACTCGGACTCGGCTATATACCAGTTCACTTGCATCTTCCAGATACTCGGACTCGGCTGTATACCAGTTCACTTGCATCTTCCAGATACTCTGACTTGGCTGTATACCAGTTCACTTGCATCTTCCAGATACTCTGACTTGGCTGTATACCAGTTCACTTGCATCTTCCAGATACTCTGACTCGGCTGTATACCAGTTCACTTGCATCTTCCAGATACTCTGACTTGGATGTATACCAGTTCACTTGCATCTTCCAGATACTCTGACTCGGCTATATACCAGTTCACTTGCATCTTCCAGATTATCATTTTTACTCAGCTACTAGTTCTCTTGCATCTTCCAGATCCTCTAATTTCTGATCTAGCTACCGGATCACTTGTGCTTTTCTCTTGCAAGAGCTTTTAAAACTGTGTAACACATGAAGCTCAGCATTGTTCACAGCCAGCTGTTGACAGTCAACATCACTTGTGGTATGAAGCATTACTGAGGTGTTTATGCAGCTGCTGACGTTACATTTTGAACCACACTTTTGACACAACCACATCTGCTTCCGAACCCTTTTTACACGAACAGCACTTCAGAGTAGAGTTACTACAGTACCTCTTCCTTCCAAACATTGAAATAGGTGATACGATGAAACCGAAGGGTCTACGGGATTTAGATTCCCACAGAAACCTATGTAAACACCGTGTGCAAAGTGCAAGGGTGTTTATGGTTTCCAAGGGGATATAAATCCCGTAGGCCCCGAGGGTTTCATCGTATAAGGTATTTATACTATAGCCAATCAAATCGTTTCTCTCCTTAGTAATAAAACTACGTGTATTTCTCTCCTTAGCAACAAAACTGCCTAGCAACGGCTATACAGATCAAATTCTCAATGAGTGAGCTTTCTTTCAAGCTGTTCGTTTACCTTGTGACGATTCAACTTTCTGCTTGCTCGGCGACACTCACTAGTGATTGGGATTCAAACCCCAAATTCAGAGTGCCTGAGATTGAGACCGAAATGTCCCGCCCCATTACATCACAAACTTTCTGGTGAGTGTGTTGTGTTGAGCGAGTACTAGCGCTTTCTTGAATATTAGCTACCTATGGCTCCCACTGAAACTGTAGGCAAACTCCATGTGAACCGGTCAAGTTCGAGACCACTGCTGTGGAGCCAAGCGCTTTCTTCACCGCTATCTACATCTTCAGACTGCAGTCATTGTCATACAACCGCTAACGAGCTAAGCGCTTTGCGTACGCAAACTGTATGAGAACCGGTGGCTTTATTTGTAGTGCTTCATGGTATTAAAGTGCAATTTCAGTTACAGGTGGTATAAGTTAAATCACAGGTGGTATGTGACTTATACTACCTGTAATTGACCAATCAGATTGCAGTATTTCATTTAGCTATAGTATAAATATAATTTTTCTTCCACCACAACTTACGTATGATAATGCACTACCATATCCATGTGCTGTCCTCTTTGGCACTGCTGTTAATAAATGAAAGAATGTTTGGTTATTACCTTCCAGGCTGCATGACCATCAAAACAATCTGCTAAAATCAGTTTCTGAATACCATACTAAGGAGCACATGATCCATGAAAGCTTATCCAAGATAAATTAAAATCAACACCAGCTGCTGCTCTCCAATTGGACAGAGCTATAACTACATGCTCCATGTAGGTTGGAAATCAGGTTTCAGTATGATTGTATCTTATCGATTCTCAGTGCAGGGGAGTTACCTGCAGACAATAAGCTAAGATGCCTTTCATACCGTATTTCTTCGATCAGACACCGTGGCTACTATTTATTTCACTGCTCATTTTTGTGCGGCTACTATTTGAGAGCGGCTACTATTCGAGGAAAGCCCAGAGACATCAACGATGGCTGGATAAGGTACATACGAGTGAGATGGTGACTGTTGCTAGACGCTGACAGTAGTACGCTCAGCCTCTCAGTCCTGCTGTGAGCCGTTGGAACGACTCGTACAACACAAACAGTCCTAGTGCTAGCGTGGTGACCATCGTCAGAAATCATTTGCACATGTGCGCATGTGCCGCATTTACTAGCCGCTGCTACTATTCGAGGGCGGCATTTATTTCGTTCAAGAGCTTCGGATATTGTGCGGCTACTATTCAAGGGCAGCGTCTATTCGAAGAAATATGGTATCTCTGCCTCTTTCTTTCCATCAGAGGTGGCATATGGAACCTCTGTACAGCTAGCATCAAGACCATGGCATCCATGTTCACAGCCTTTGACCTCCTCATTATCTAAGTGTCATAAGCAATGCCTAGTTCTTCCACAATCCAGCACCACACTTACTGTAAGAATGTATTTGGATGCCCTATACCAGGCACATAAAATACTGATCAAGAAGAGCATTAAGACAGCTGTTTTTAAATGTAAAAAGTCATATCACAATAGGAAATGTCTTTCCTGTGAGATAACAAGCACTGAAGTTCTGTTCAATCATTCACCCAGTCAAATTTAATTCCTCCTTTGGACAAGCTTGTGGAGCATGATGCATTCCTCATATACCATTTGGTCTACAAGTTCACTCCTACGAGGAGAGCCATACAACTGGGATAGGTTTCATTGGTTGTACTGGTGTGGCTGTCACAGTAGGAAAGTAGTTGTCAATTTATCTCAGGAAGTGTGGCATTTTGTTCATTTCTGAGGTTGTACTACCATAGGTGAGGTGATAGTATGCTACCAACCTAACCACAAGGAGGAATCAACAATGATGGAAGTTGTTCTTTCCTTGCACTTCAAGTGTACACACTTACAAACACTTAATAAGTATGAGCAGAACTTCACAGTGTAAATCAATATTCACATGTTAAAAATGCTTCATGTGCTTGGATGATAAGCTGGTTGGTTTGCTTGAAGTTGGAACATTTCGCCAAGGATGACAGCATCTCACCACAATTCCTTCTGATGCACAGATGAAATCATCCATGCACACTAAGAGCATATAGCCGTGCTGCTGATATAGAAATGCACTACCAACATGCTCACCTGCTGAGTCCATAAGTAACCTACTGCCTATCTGCATGTACTCTGGGTCACTGGAATTATGCATGTGCTTAGACCACTGAAGTTTGCTGGTGCACACCATGCTGCATTTAATTGTCTTCATCCACCTCTGATATCTTGGCATCAAAACATGCTTTGATGTGAACTCCCCCATGAGGTTAAAAGCAGTGACAATAAAAACATCCATAGTGTGACAACTACCCAGCAGAAATGACTGGTTTTGACATACTTTGTAGCATTGTTGCTTGGGACAAAACAATATGTAACCACTATAGCATAATTGTAATCACTTATCAGGCGGGCCAACAGATGCAACCAATTCATGTATGTCACTCGAATGTATGTTCAGTGCTCTCTTGACTATTTCATCGGCTTATACCATTGCAGTTGTATAGAAATCAGATTTATAGCATATTTTCTTGTTTTTTTGTTCAATAGAAATCATGTGGCTGCATGATTATCTCAAAACATGGTGAACAAAATATAGCCAGTCAATGAGGAGTTAGCAATCACAAACAAGTAGGGCAGGATGCATATGTGGAAAGATGAGTGTACCATAGATGTGTAGAGATGTCTATAGACCGTGCAGCTGTTCTCATTCATGTCCAGTGTGGGCTTCACACATCCTTGCCTCAACTACATTTGGCACTATTATATGTAAAGGTACTGTCCCATCTTTTAATGTTTCAGGTATTGAGGAAGAACCTTGAAAAAAGTTAATGCAACCCGCATATACACTATAATAGCAGCTCTTGATATTTGTTTTCTTTGCAGGACCAAATGTCGACTTCATTTGTGGCATAATTGCTGGCTCCATTGGTACCTTCATTGTTGTTGGAATTGTCGGAGTGTTGTTAATGATATCGTGGAGAAGGAATCAGGTATGTTACTTGAATACATGCATAAACTGTGTATGTAAACATCATTAATAGGGATAGCTGTGGCCATCTTGAGAGGCAGAATACAGTGATAAGCACTGTAGTCGGACTCATAAATTGGGAAAACGTTAAGCAAGGGAAAAGCCCAAAAACAATGCTATATCAATTTCAAAATTTTGGTACTGTAAGTGGTCATTTAAACTGAGCAGGAAATCTGCATTGTGTTAATTTTTTAGAAAAAGGAAAACAATTCAAGAGATGAAAGTCCTCAAGAATGTTCAAAGATCTCACTGCAGAACATGATCAGTGATTGACGTTAGCAGTATATGTAGCTGTTCTGTGCATCCCCACTTTGAAAAGTGAACAATCATCACCAAACGAAACACTCAAGGGATTCCCAAGTACAATCAAAGTGGATGACTGTAAAGCATGATCAGTGATTGTGAAGTGCTTACACAAGCTAGCTGTTCAGTGCATCATCACTTTGCGAGCTAATCATTTGTTTGACATGGGGTTTTCAAAGATAAAATTAATGTCTGGATTATCCAGATATTCATTGCTAATAAGCAATATCTGAGCTCAGATATTGCATGCTATATTAGCACATTAATGTTGCATGAGTGCGGTAATTTTACATAGTGGAGTTGGGTGTAACATGAGTAACATTCTGCAAGCAGTCTTTAGAAAAGTTGAAATAAACCATCAATGCCATGACTAAAGAGATTCCCAAGTATAGTCAAAACGAGTTTGCACTGATTGTGAAATCCTTACATAAGCACCTTGTCAGCTAATCACCCAACATTGGGCTTTGTAAAGTAAAATTTTGGGATTATTATTTGCAAAAAAATATCAGATGTGCCTTGATTTGCCATTGACTTATATACTGTGGTTGTTGGTAAGAGTTGGACGTTGACTAATATAACAAGTTACTTAGGCAGCACCACTATACAAGAGAGATATATGAGCAACATTCTGTAAGTGGGTGACTAAAGATGGCAGGAATTAAAGAATCACCTTTTATCATTTATGTTCTTGCATTCTTTAGGAACAGCAAAAGAAGTCATTCCCGGATGAAATACCGAAGTTGCCAAGTGCAGTTGAATTGGATGCAGATCTCACTGCAAAACATGATCAGGTGATTGTGAAGTGCTCAGTAGAGAAGCGAAAGACTACATAAGCAGCATTTCCTCACATAGAGGTCATAGCCAAATTCAAACTGATGTTTACTCTCCTGAGGCTGGACTGAACTGTCACTGGCTGAATAAAGCAACCTTGAAGGCCCAGTGCCCTTAGCAATTCTAGTAGCTTTAACCATGGCTGAAGTAAAAATTTAGAGGTTTTCTAAATTTTACCACCAGGCAATATACCTCAATCTCACTGTCTTCTTCAGTGATAGTCATTCATTCTCAAATGCTATAAACAACAGTGCTATTGTAGCCAAAACAGGTGAAACTGAGCACTCTTTTGCCAACCGAAACATTTAGCTTTTGTGACATGATTCTATGCAGAGTAATGTGATATGCCACACATGCTTTGCACCTGCTGTACTGAATACAGGTGTGGCAAACTTGAGAGTTGACTGTTTTGAATACAGCGTTGGTAGGTGTGGAAACTGAACTAAACTTGAAGCACTGACCGTTTTCTCTCTTGTTTGCAGGTCTACTAATCTGCACTGTCTAAGGTGAAGAGAAACAAAAAACATTACAACAGAGCGCCAAAAGCTGAAACTGCTTGATTCCGTTAGTAATTGGAAATTATTATAATGGACACAAAACTGCTGTAGTAGTTTTATACTGCATAACAAGACAATTGTGTATTGCTGAATTTGATCAGTTTTCGATATAACAAAATTTAAACTTGCGTCTGAAATCAACTTGGAATTGGCAGCTGAAAACATGTTCATGGGCAATGAAGGGTGGGTTTATTTCAAGATGAGATTGCTGCATCAATGAGTGTCAATTTGTCAGTAGCAAACATGGAAATTCACAGAAGTTCCTGTTACTTATCTTTGTTGTGTCTTGCATCATGTGTGACAGTGTCTGTACTTTTTGTTAAACAGTATTATAGTTATTCATGGTGGGTGTTTCATGATGCATAAAATCTACTCTTTTATACTACTGGGTCTCCTATTGGAAGGGGGCAAACTTTACTCCAACTCCAAGATGAATACCCTGACCCTTACCTTTGGGAAGCACTATGCAGCCTGGCCATTTGCCCACCCACACAAGGACACAACTAGTTGACCTCCTAGGTGCATGTGTCCACCTGGCTACGTAGTCAGCACACACACACTGGAAGGCTCGGCCCATGGCATAATCTCCCAAACTTCCCAGGCACAGAAGCCACACCAACTAGGCACAGCGTGGTTGAGTTTAACTTATGCACCAATTAAAGGTCTTATATGCTTAGTGATGTTGTACAATATGAGTATGACAATTAATGCCAGACTGCAGGGCCAGTGCAGCAATCAGGTGGTTGTAAAAAGAAGCTGACAATGCTACAAAGATTATCACAGTGTGTAGTACCATACATGTGTGAAGATTTTCAAGGAGCTGAAGATGCCTGTTAGAAATGCTGAAAACTTCAAGGGTTCCACAGTTGGAAGCTAGCCACTATTGCCATTCACCAACATGAAGCTATATATAGTAGGTGATCTCTTACCTTCTGCAAAAACAGCACATGTTCATAAGTAAAATCATGTTATCCTCAGATTCTTAGCCAGACAATCTTAGTGAAGATAGTGATGAAGATAATAGCCACTTTATGTAGCTGTCCCAAGTCGCAGATGCATGACCCTAAAGCCTGTGATGGCCCAACAAGTACACCAGTCGTAAAATACACACCATAATCAAAGGCCAGAGAGCAGTGTTGTGATGAGACAGCTAAAATGACTGGCATTAGGAATGGTGTTGCAGCTCAACTATGTAAGGAATCTTGGTGCAATGATGCAATGTTAACATTAGATCTCCACTCTGGTAAAGTATTCTCTATATACAGAGCCAAATACTGAAAGTCAGATTGCATCCAGAAATTTGCTGACTAGATGGACTGTGTGAGCTGATTCATTAGCTGGCATCTTCTCCAATTGTCTCAAGGAAACTATGTGTGTCGTGATTGTCAAAGATTCAATGGAGTTGCTTCCCAGATGAGTCCTTTCAGATTTCATTTAGGTGTTGAACTAGGGCAAATGATTTTGGATCTAAGCCGTAGTAGCTGCCCTAGCAGGACAGATTGATGCATAAATGTAATTATTTCTTTGCATGTATAGCTACCTACCTCTGGTGAAAACTGTCTGCCTACTGATATGAAAAACTCGAGCAGCGACTCTCAGGTCCACCCCCCAATACAGCTGAAATGCGAGCTAAGTTTCACACCAGTCTACGGTGACATCGTCATTGGAAGCTACTTCTTTGTAAAAGACACACAAGTCAGGCTGCTCAGGGTCAAGAGATTGAGTGCGAGCTATGCACACTAGTCTGGCAAGGTTGGCCCCCGGCTGAGCGCACTGCACCCTCAGTTCGCCAACAAGCAGGACAAAAGACTGCATCATCATATATACCAGTAGTTTGTCTCCTAACCCGGTTTTTTTTTATGTGAGTCTGGCTCCGCAAGACTAGCCAGCAGTGTGACTGTCTACCTGGTTGCTACTCGGTCGATACACAACTACTTGTGGTCCCATGACGGCGAAGTGGCTACGTCTCCGTATAAGTTTATGGATTGAAGAATGTATCCAGTGTGGTGCTAGTTCAGGCTTATCTGAGACTCTTGGCGAGAGTATGGCCACGAGATGGGCTCAGGTTCGCTACATCTTCTGGTTATTCCCGTTCCCGTTCCCGTTTCCGTTCCCACATTTCCGTATTTTCCAGTTGCCCAGAATTTCCAGAAGCTTTTCTTCAAATGTAAATTTTGAGCCAGAGCTACATGTGTCCCAATTTTGTAGAGATGTCAACCTTAAGCATGTTGCAAATTTTTGCTTTTGATTTTCCCATGGAAACACTTTACCAAATATTTTTTAATGTAACATATGAGATGTGTCTCTCCAACAAAGAAATGGTGAATAGCAAAAGGTAGGAAGAGTGCCAACTCAACAACGATGACCAGGAGATAGGGGCCACCAGAGTAAGTCACCAATGTTCAGCCATCACCAACAATCAACAGCTCACCACATGAAATATAAAGTAGTAGTCATTCCCATTCATGTGGTGGAGGATTGCAGCTAGTTTTGAACTGGAGAAGCAAACTGACCTATACTTTAGTCTTACAGTAATGTATCTGCAAAGCTTTGTTACTTAAATAAATTGGTGAGACGAATCAATGCACAGAAATGCTATTGTAACTTTCCAACCATACAACCATTTGAGTGACAAATGTGTCAAATTTCAACCATTTTAGGTTGTTATCATGCCAGAGAGGATGTACTCATGTTGATTCATCAACAAGCCAGAACGTTAGCACTAGAGCATCCTTTAGGCCTCAAAGCCATTTTCAGTTGAGTGAAGAACAGATGTCCCAAACCTATAGTGTTGATGCACTTAGCATTCACCATTCAGCATTACAGTATGATGTACCACATCGACTATGAGTGATAGAGAAAGTCAGTTGCCTAACGCAAACAGCAGAAGCCAAGATATGTAAATGATGATGAAGGGGATATTTTTTTTGTTTGTTTTTCTGCAATAGTAGGAGATTATCCTCACAGCTGGATATAGATAAGTGCAATTGTTCAACAACAAGGTGAATCCAAACAAAAATGCTGTTCGTTGTAGTGCATGGTTTCTGGTAGAGATTCTGTGAGCACCATTCTAACATCAATGTAACACAGCCTCAAGCGTGCATTAAATGTTTAACTTCTGAAGAGATCGTTATTGATACTTATTTTGATGTTTTGGAACAAACACTGCTTGACATAATCTCTTGGACAAGCCAAGGCAAACATTTAACCTTGATGAAACTAGGATGCCTCTACACTCAAAGAAAATGAAGGTTTGAAGAAAAGGAATTTGAGAATTCAAACTTAGGTCTTTCTGAATGCTGGTCAGATACTCTTACCACTGATCCACTAGAGATCCAAATCCCTCACATAGGCAGCGGGACCGGGGGGGCACCAGGGGCACGTGCCCCCCCTTGAAGAGATTTTGCTGCATAGTGCCCCTCCTTCAAGCTGTTAAGTGTGGTGACCTTTGTGACCGCTTTTGCAGTGAGCAATCACTGAACTAGTTTCAAAGTGAAGTATAAAGTAGAAACTGTTCTTGTCCAGGTTGTCAATTCGTCTATAAGATGCCCACCTCATCAGGCCCGACACATACAAGGTCACTATAGTGACTGAAACGCCTCGTGACGACTGACGTGTATCGTGGCAAATGGTGGTATTACTCCCGCCATGTACTCTAGTCAGACTAGTGGCATTTGGGTACAAATATGGCCTCAGAAGCGATCTCAGAGCACCTAATTTTACAAAATTTTTTGGGGGGAGCATGCCCCCAGACCCCCCTAGCAGTGCATGCTTACACATCGGTACCCCCCCCCCCCCCCCCCCCCCAATCTCAAGTACCTTCCACTGCCCCTGCCTCAATTCAGAAAATATACAACAAAAAAAAAAGTTTTCCATCTAAATGAAGGGTGTTGGGAAAGGTGTCAAGAATTCATTCAACATATCTTCTGGCAGCAAGTCACCGATCATGGTGTTGGTTGTATCAGTGCATCTGGGGATGCCATTCCTTGAAAAACACTGCATCCAGACATGACTGTTGGTGCATTACCAGGGATTTTCTATGGCTTAACACACAATGGTTGAATGAACTGGAAGCTGTTGTGAATTTGCTAAAATGTCATTTCTTGTGGTATGCCTCTCCTGTGAGACTACTACTGCTTGTGATGGATGGTCGCAGCTCTCACTCCTGTTGCAATATTCCTACTCAACACCACACGTTTTACACAACCTCTGGATATACAGGTAGCATAATTTTTGGTTTAAACGGAGAAAGCGTTTTCAAGATTTTTTCGCATGAATGTCCTACAAAAGTTATTGATTATCAAAGCTTAGAAAGCACTAGGACTATGTCAGCAGGTTCAAGAGATTTTCTCACTGGATAGAAATTAGCTCCAGCATTGATCATTCTGGGCAGAAAAGTGTGGTCTTGCTCTTTAGTAAGTCTTGCAACTGCATGCAGCATCTCTTGCTTTCATTCTCTTTTATCTCCTTTTATTAGCAGTCTAAGGAAGAAATGGTCACAACTGCTGTCACAAAGCAAATAAGGAGTGTAGCATAAAGAGTGTTGAGGCTCAGAGCGATATTGCTTATGGAGGAAACTGTACCAGCAGCCAAAGAAGAGGCCCATCCCATTTCAATCTTTCACACATACATTTGTCAAGAAAGGTAAGCTGAGTTTGCTAGACAACAAATTACTATATCCAGCATATGCTGAAGTGTCTTTCTCCTCCAACCTCTTTCCCTTCATTAAAGCCAAAGGTAACTTGCTCAGAGCATGAAAAGAGAACTTTGAAACATTGAAGATAAAAGGAAGCACAATTAAAGCAGGAAGACAAAAGATAGATAATTGCATGTTCAGTTTTACTAATGCATGCCCATATTCAGCAACAAAGGCAGGTGGAGGGGTTCAATTAGCATACCACAGGCACTGGTTCATTGCATTTCTTCTTTCGAGCATAACTGCACCCCAAGTGGAAAGAAAAGGGTGACTGGGGTGCAGGTGGTAACTGCATCTGAAGTGCAAAGTATCAGTGTAGGTGGTAGGCCATTTCAAGTTCCCCAGGGAACAAGTGAAACCCAGGATCCAGTGACTTCCTATACATGTAATGCTTAAGGTAGGACAACCTTGAATCGCGAATCGGGCCGGTTCCACTCATGAATAGCTAATGATATCGGGTGACCATAATGGCATGACTGAAATTCATTGGCTTGTTTACACTTTCCCATGGCGGCAACTGGAATCAACAAGGGGGGCGTGTCCCTTTGATGTGGCCTGTGGCCCTTTGTAGTGGTCTGGCAGCACTTTCATGTGGCTGGGCGGAACTTTGAAAAAATCCTCCAACACTTAAAAAAAATAAATAAAAATTAAAAAAAAAAACAGTAAAAAGATTTTCTAGCTCGTTGAATGTGATGGTTGGCTATTTGTGTGTGCAAAGCTTGCCTGAGTGGGCTTGAATGTTTGTGAGTGTACTGGAAAGGCAGAGAGCCATCCTGGAAGACGGGCATCATCACACAGCTGTCTGGCAAAGGTACTGTAGAAAGCTGACCTTTTGGGCTTGTAGGCCCCGCCCGATTTTATGCTAGCGGGAATGTGTGTAACTTGGCTCCATTCTAGGGGCAATGACAGGGAGTAGGTTTGTGGGCATTACTCCCTGGCCTGGAAGTGAGCGGAAAAAAGCATACATAGTTTTGTAAGGGGTGAGTTGGGCTTTCTGTAACTGGGCTCAGTTTTGGTTGGTTTGAGTGGAGGTGTGTTGAATTTGTCTTGAAAGCCAGCACAGCCCAAATTACTGTTTTTGAGGTCAAATGTGTGTTTTGGCCTGTAGACTGGGATTGAAGTGGTCCCAGGACAAATCCATACGTAAAGTTTTTACTTGTTTTGTGTGTGTGTTGATGATGTGGTCAGACTGGGGGTGGAGCCTTGGAGAGGGTGCAAATTTTTATTTTGGCTGAGGGACTAAAAATTGAGTTTTTTGGCATTATCAGGTAGAGAAAGCAGTTTGGTACAAACTTTTTGTGAATCTTGAGTACACTTAGACATTACCCATCCATCCGTCCACATGACTCGGAGATTTGTGATTCAAGGTTGTCCTACGTTAATCCGAGCTGCCAGCTTACAGAAGAAAACAGTGATTTAATGCTCATGGACAGCCCAGCTTAGCAACAAAAGTGTTCAACACAAACCCAGAAAGTGCTAACTCACTACTGTGGGACACAGTAACATAGATAATACGTTAGTACCACGTAAGCTGCACTAAGTTTGATGCCATACTTACCAGCTCAGTAAGCAAACAAGTGTGCCTGGTTCACACTTGACGTACACACACAGTATGCAAGTTATGAACTGCTAGCAGTATGCAAGTTATGAACAATGAACAACCAGCCATCAGTCGTCAGTTTCTGCTTTGGCCCAACAAGTGCAACAAAACAGAAAATTCCCTAACTCATTAATTCAGATAACTGTACTCTGTGGAAAACCAAACCATTGACATTGTGATGATCAACATCATCTGGAGGAGACTAGCAACGACAGAACAACCAAACCATTGACATTGTGATGATCAACATCATCTGGAGGAGACTAGCAATGACAGAACAACCAAACCATTGACATTGTGATGATCAACATCATCTGGAGGAGACTAGCAATGACAGAAAACCAAACCATTGACATTGTGATGATCAACATCATCTGGAGGAGACTAGCAACGACAGAACAACCAAACCATTGACATTGTGATGATCAAGCAATGACAGAAACTTCCATGCTCTTTTAGATTTTAGAAATGAAGCCGGCGATAGAACACTGCAAGCTCACTTGGAAAAAGCCCCGTGAAATGTCAGATACATGTGTTACAGGGACTTTCCGACTTCTAGCCATATGTACGTAGCGTAAATCATCATACGTAATTCGTGGCGGATTTAGGGGGGGCTAGTAGTGTATTTTTACGTACATAACTGCACGAGTCCATCAAATGATTATGCAGCAGCAGCATGCAGCAACAACAACCAGGCACAGTTAGCTATACACTCACGTATCAGTTCCTTACTTATCTCCAGATGTTTGACTAGGCCTAGAGTTGCTTCGAGATATTCAGTTCGGACTTCCATCTATTTTAAACAACTCACTAGCAATAATACGTGTGCCAGTGGCTGAACCCCCCTTTCTAAATTTCTAAATCCGCCACTGACTCCCCAAATTCATCTATCAGTTTCACTTTAGGGAAGTGACTGAGTCAGACTTTCCATGAAAGTGATGAAGTTCACGCATGATAAAATCACTTTTCTTGAGGGGACTAATGATTTTCACTCGGTACTGGTGAATCTGAAGGTAAAAATTAATGTCATAAAACTTCATTTCTGATGTATAATGAATATAGCGACCCTGTAAACTAACCTCATTCTTGTTTCTTTCTGCTTTATCCAGCTAGGCCAGCACCCTCACTGCAAGATGGTTCTGACTCAGTCTCTGTGGCAGCACATTTTTCCTGACAGCTACCAACATGTTGGCTACTTGGCGGATATGGGTAAACTGGACTACCCGGCTACCAGTACAGCTCGTAATCCTGAGTCCACGTGTACCAGTTGGCATGTGAATCCCATCCTGACATCACCTGGTGGTCCATCACAGAGCTTCACTATGCCATTCATCTGCCAGAAAGACAGCACTGGAAACCGCACTGGAAACCGCACTGAATCTACACGTATAATCATATTCATCGCCTCATGGTTTACGTATTACGGTTTACGCAACAATTTTTTTCCGCAAAGAGTCATAAAACCACTGTATCCCTACATCTTTTTACACTACAGTTGTCCCTACATCTTTTTACACTACAGTTGTGACTCTAGTGGGAAAAAGATGCAGGGATGGGGTTTTGCATATTTACTTTCAATTTTATATCATCCCTACCTTGTTTGCATACTTTTTGGCATGCCATCCCTGCAACTTTTTACATTTCTAATGTTTCTTGTTTTTGTGCTTTTTTGATGTTAATTTCAGTTACCTAAGCCTAAGATGAATATTTCCTTCAAGTGTAGCCACAACCCCAGAGCTTGAAACAGTATTGACAGTTTAGTAGTGGTTCCAAGCATGTAATATGCCAGCTGGAATCCGATGAAGGGCCAACCACTCTCTGTAACAGATTTTGTGAAGCCAATTTCCTGATTTTCAATCACGACACCTGACCAGCACAGAAAATTGTACAGACAGAGCATAAAAACTAACTATCTCAGCTTTACTAAAGCTGTATTTCTTATAAGTAAGCAACTGAATCCATGCAGCGCCTTACCTACATGGTGTCCTCAGAACGAATAAGGCGGCCTTAAATTTATTATTCGTAACACAGAAGTACGCGAGGAAATTGCAATAGTTTACGGAAATTGAATGGCTGCTGAGTGTAAGCTCTTAGCTTTGTCATCGTTGTTCTGACCGTTAGTCTTTTCTGTATAGCTTTGTTTTAGCGCTGATTGTGAAGTAGGAATGTCCGAACTTCAGAAGGGATATCACTGAGACTGAGAGCTGCGTGTTTCTGCGAGCAGAAGACAGAAGTAAAGCTCAAGTCATTTCGAGCGACGATGACCGATCGTCTTTGGCGATTTATGTGGAACACTCGCCAGCCTTGGGACCAAGATCTGATGGCTTTTCTGTGTACAGGAGGAGTTGAAGTTGTCATAACCAAGTGGCATTTGTGCTGTTAATGCTGTGCTGCGAAAGCCTTAATGTTTAAATGGTAAGGGCTACCCGAATATGCCCCAATTTTCGCAATTATATAGCAGCCGTAAAAAGGATTGCTGTTTCATGCCACTGTGTTTCTGTTAGACCATGACCTATAGTAATAGTGGCTACAGTGGCTTAGCTCTCAGGCTATGTCTTCAGTTCCGCATTTTGCTGTATTTATTGCTACAAACGGTTTGTTTACATGAGTGCGGCTGCTGTTAACTAGTTGCCATGACAACAAATTGTTTTCATTTACAGAATCGGGGAGCATCATTGTTGTCATTGTTGCAAACCCCATGTTCATACTGCCATGGGTTCATGAGATATTTACAGTTAAATTTACTATGTAAAAAGTTGATGGATGTATGATTTGTATGGTTAAGGCTGCCTTAACTGTTCTGAGTCCATGATCCTTTCCCATAACCACAGGAAGAGAGCGTGCCAGCCATGCTTACCTAATACATCTGAGATGGGCATCACTCACAGTCTCAACCCAAATAGAGATTTTTCCATCTGGGAGCAATCTAGGTACTCCTGATAACTGGAAATGCATGACCACCTCAGCCACTTTCAAGTACATAACTGTTGATGTAGACATTTCTTTGTATTTTTCAATAGCTACCCTCTCCTTGACCTATGTTTTGCTCTGCTTCAGTTTGTGTCTATGTGATCTTTATGTCCCTGTGGTTACACAACATAAAACGAGAGGGTAAAACGAGGTTTGGGGCAACTTATCATGTCTGACTATGCGGACTATTTCAATGGCTATAAGTGTAATTCTGACAATCGAACTAATATCTCTGCCATACTGTGAAGTTAGCCAGTGAAAAACATAGTCAGCAGGCCTGCTACATGCACAGGAGGTTTCAGTTTCCAGAATCATAGCATTTAAATTGAAAGTACTCAACTCATTTAAAGTTTTGTTGGCTTCTTTCTCTCACAAAGTGAAACATGCACAGGAGGTTTCAGTTTCCAGAATCATAGCATTTAAATTGAAAGTACTCAACTCATTTAAAGTTTTGTTGGCTTCTTTCTCTCACAAAGTGAAACTATTCCAAGTTATTCAAGTAGTGTAAATGCATATATGGAAAACTGCGCATGTTACATTTCTGGCCCAAAAATGGCCTCAGAAACTATCTCTGTACATCCAAAACTTTTCCTAGGTGTCATGCAAACAGACCCCTCCAGCGCACCTATTACAAAAAGCGCTTTCTTCCTGGGTACATACGTAACTCTTCAGACACTTATGATGGTGGTTTTAGCCAACAGTACATAAAATTACTCATACTTCAAATCCTGCTGTGACCATAAACACTGCATATGTTAGCAGGATTCAATAGGTAATCTATGACATAACATGTACCACACTGTACTGTAGATTGGGAAATTTTCACTGTAAAAACTAATTCATATTTTTAATTTAATCATTGCTTGACATTTTCGCAATGTAGTACACATATGTATTTTAATGTTCTGCACATTCATTTGTTGCACTGATGAAACAATGTGAAATTATCTACGGTATACGTCACTTACTGTAAATACTTGAGTATACAAGCTGTCTGCACTGGCCAGCATCTTCAGTAGACCAGTGATGATCACGACCAAAGTCAAAGCGAAGAAATTGGTGTGCCTATTAAGTATAGCTATACTTACTATTGTGATGAGGAAGAAGTAAAACTGTGTTTTCTTTTTAGTGCTTTGCAAGGAGAGTGATGTTAGAGCAGTGGGTGCATGACCAATCGGAAAATGAAGTTAAAAGAAAGGTGTGCAGATAGGAGGAGTGCCCTGATACCATCTGTCAACTAGAGGTCTTCAGAGAAGACATACCCCACGCAATTTCAATATCAGCAAACTGAACTGTTTGTTACCCATGCGTGCCCATAACTATTGCATATTACACAGATTAAACGTTTGTGGTATGCAGTGTACATCATATTACATAGGGTATCTACACTATAATATTAAAGCTGGCCGTAGGGATGGAAGATCAAAGGGTTTTTATACTTTCCAACTGAAGGTCTACTCTTGTGCCCGCCTGCCACATCCCCTGATGGCTGTCAGCAAATGTTCGCTGACCAACTTCATAGAGTAACTGACCGACCTCATAAAGTAAATGACCGACCTCATGAAGCAACTGACCGACCTCGTGAAGCAACTGACCGACCTCATCAAGCACGCGTAGGAGCGTTCGGTTCTTTTGACACAGTCTCGTACCCAGCCATCCACAAGACTAGTCAAATCAAATGAATGCGTTGCCTCGTTCTCAGGCTCCCGCCCAGCTTTTCGCAATCCTGGGAACGAAGAGGCTGTGAGCGCGAACACGTGCTTGGAGTCCGCATATGCCCGGTCTCCACCATATCCAAGTAGTTGACCGTATCAAAATGGTGGACAATACCAATGTTAAATGGAAAAGAGCTGGAAATGCAGAGGAGTGAACTGCTTTGGTCTCTATCAGGTACACATGCATTTTTTTTTTAGATTGCCATGTCACTGCCGCATACAGCAATTGTTTAACCTAGTAAATGTGCTGATTTCAAAATTTTTCACCAGACAGAGTGACTGACTGACTGACTGACAGACGGACAAAACCGATTGTTTAACCTCTTCGCGCATACGCACGTGGGGTAATAATCAATGCATGGGGCCAGACTACTGGAATGGAATACTAGAATGAACTGCTGAAATGACATTTTTGTACTAAAAGCATTTTTAGGATCTCTAACAAGATTCACATACCTTTACAACTAGCCACCTTCTACTCTTGATTTATCTGTTCACCTGCATGGTTGTACTGATTTATATATACATCCCAAGTTGTGAAATAAATGTTTGAAACAATGTCTACTCCAATCTGAGTGGAGATTCATTGGTCTACTTACTCCAGAAAGAAGCTTCACTAGCCCAAGACTCCAGAAGTAGGCATGCCTTGCTATTCAAACTGAGGTCTGGCTACTCCTTTGAGGGTAGGATTTGCTTTGAAGAAGCCTAATGATGAAGTAAGCACTATAGAGGAGCAGCCTCCAACTTAATTGTGTGAAGGTAGTATAGATAGTAGGGTAGCAGAGCACAGGATTGCATTTGCAGGAATGCAGTCTGTTTGGTAGCCATATTTAGCTACACATTCATCACTCACTAATGTGTTTTGAGGCATACTTGACTATATATGGTACCCATCAGCAGGCTTAGCTGAGCTATCAACCTAACCAAGTGAAGCTTCACCAGCTTTATGTGCTATTTGCTTGGAGATCACTTCTTAGCTGTGATCATAGGCAAATAGGATTCTAATTCACATTCAGTACTGAATGAGTAGTCTTGTTCCCAGGCTGCTGCCCAGCTTTCCGTCGCTGGCAGTATGCACTACAAACGATGGAAAGCTGGACAGGGCGTGGAGAATGAGGCTAATGATTTCATATTCCGCGTATGAACTTAACTGCATGCACGTGCCACAGGCAGCATGGGCTTTGTCGCAGTAAGGAATGGCGAACCAAAATGGCTGAAAATCCTCAGCCATAATGCAACGTTACGTTTTTCTCAGTGAGATGGGCAGCTCTTTTCCCAGATGGCTCGGCTTACTATAGTTCTTATACGTACGACTTCACATGTACTCATTGTCAAAGTGCGCATGTGCACGTTTGGTCTGCAAAAAAGTGGTCGGGCCAAAACCCGAGCAGCCTGACCATTTCCTACGGCCATATTACAAACGCTGCAGTACCACATAAAGTTGGCTGCAGCACTCAGATCACAATGACTTGCTTCAATTTTGCTGTCATACCTTCATCACATGATGCAATTCCACTGCATCTTTTGTTAGAGGACATAAAACTGATTTTCAGTGTCAGTTTAGTAGCCCGTTCTAGTAGTACGGTCTGGTGATTATTGCAAACTAAATCGTGCGGTCACTAATTTCATGTGAATGTGAAGCAAATCACAGACTTAATTGCCAAGAAAGATCTAGTAGTGCCCTTGGCCCCCAAATGGCCTCAGAAGCAGTCTCAGAGCATCATATTTTCCTGGAGGGAGGGGCATGCTCCCAGATCGCCCTGCAATGCCCACATAACCTTTTCATCCTGGAAGCTAATAGACAGAACTTATGATGGAAAATGGTGGCAACTCCTGAACATGAACTGACTAGTATATATTTAGTGTTCTGCTCCTATCAAATAACAGTGGCAGGCTCACATTCAATCTGACAGTAGACCTTGGTACCCAACTGTGCTGCAGGTGCAGTCAGTTGAGTAGTATGGGTATCGAAAGGACAAGTCAGCTGCCATATATACGTTTGGGCTCCAGCCATTAGCTCATTGTGCAGACACCGCGAAAATTTAACATTAAGGTTACGGGTACAAGTTCATGAATAAAATTAGTATGTCAAAAACTTGCCTATATAACTTTTCCTACATAAAAGCTACTGGATATTTACAACAGCCAGTCACTACAGAGGGCATTCAGCTATAGTTCAGCATAATACTAACTTCGCTACAGTACACAGTCGAGTGACAGCAGGCGGCTGCTCGGTGGAGTACGAGTACAAATTTCTACGTCAGTTCGCTCGCGTTGTTGCACACAGAATGCCGTATACCAGCGTTTTATCTATTTGTACGACATCGCTGCAGGGCCACACGAAGCGTTTTTGAAAGAAAAATTTTCCAGTTCGCCGTAGTTTGTTTTCGAAGTCTCTCGGTACCGGTTTTTCGAGTATTCAGTAGCCTTTCAGCCACTGCCGCTCAGTTCTGTTCCGAGATATGAGAAAAAACGCTTCGTGTGGCCCTGCAGTGAGTTGCTCTGGCTCTGTTTAAGCCATAAATAGCAGCTAGTTCCTCCTACTGTCGTAGTAAACTGACGTAGAAGTTTGTACTCGTAATCCACCGAGCAGCCGCCTAGTGTCACTTGACTGCGTACTGTGGCAAAGTTAGTATTATGCTGAACTGTGGCCGAATGCACTCTGTAGCGACCGGAATCCGGTAGCTTTTTTGTAGGAAAAGTTATACAGGCAAGTTTTTGACATACTAATTTTATTCATGAACATGTACCCGTAACCTTAACGCGGCGATGATCAACGTGCGCACGCATGTCCACACCTCCCGAGGTAAAGGTCCGATCGACGACTACTCCTGACAGCGACAGCGTTATAGCCAGCGATACCTGGCTCTCCCCGTACCTGGTAGTAGACTAAGCGCTACGAACGCTCCAGGCGCTAGTCCGTATTGAAACCGTCAACCGTAAAAAAAAAAAAAAAAAATCGTGGATGAACGAACCCCCGAAATTTTAATACCACTAAATTCTTTTACGCTTAACGTGAAAATTTCCCGATCACTCTTAATCAATAGATACCTGTGCAAGCCAGTGCATCTAGAAGGGCATGTCTTTGGCGTTGTTTGGCAGGTCCAGAGGAATTCAGTGCTGAATATAAAAGCTGATAGCTGCAACTCAGAAAGCAAAGTAGCCAGTTCATTAGCTTCCAGGCCTCCACATACACATTGGATAGGCAACAGCAACGTAGTAGGCAACACCAATACAAAGTTCGTTGAGGTAACACAGCTGCAGAGTAGCAAATCACTCATGCGTGCATGATTACATAATAGCCTAGTTCCGTTTGATGTTTGCACGTGAGTGAGTTGCTACTCCGCAAACAGCTGGCTTCATGATACTAAGTGTACTCAGGATTTTGCTAAATTCTGCAACATTACTGAGAATGCGCAAAGTACGAACCATATTGCATTCCTTATCACAAATAATAGTTGCATTCCCCAGACGGAGCAGCATGAACACAAAGGGCAAATGCTGTTCTGTCAGGGGAATTTAACTTATTTGTTGAGTGTTACCCCTAGCAACCCACTGCATGCCGTATGGCAGGGTAACACTCAACAAAATTTTTGAACTTGGATTGGGCGGAGGTGATAATCCGTACGCGTACGGATTATCACCTCCGCCCAATCCAAGTTCAAAATTTTGCTTGCTAAGCAACATCCAACGACTATGAATATATTAGCACCTTGTTCACAGCCACTTAATTATCCCAGCTGGCACACTATAATACCATGCACTTAACATGTTGCAACGATTCTGCAAAATGAAATGCTGATCTCAAGGATTTAAATTACAAGCCACTTAGCTGTGAGGCATTCACTACAACTGCATGCATTCATAACTGGTGTGGCACACACTGGTGTATGTACAGCGTTTTGCATTGACCTTACAAAATTTGATTACTGGCTAAGACAAACCACGAAGTAGATTAGGTAGATTAGTAGCTAATCACAGGCCCACCTATAGTTTGTAGTATGGATTCTTAAATGTTTTGTGGTTTTGGTTTTGTGCCTTCTAATATTGCAAGGTCAACCCAAAACGCTATACCCTATAGCAACAATGGGTAGTGCCGAATACAGCCAGGTGACTCCCTCACAGATGTTCAGTGGTTACTATCTGTGTTATCATCAGGGGCGGCGGAAGGTACTTGAGATTGGGGGGGCAGCGAGTATGGTGCGTGCGTAAGCACGCACACGCTAGGGGGGTCTGGGGGCATGCCCCCCCAGAATTTTTTTTTTTAATTAGGTGCTCCGAGATCGCTTCTGAGGCCATATTTGTACCCAAATACCACTAGTCCGACTAGAGTACATGGCGAGAGTAATACCTCCGTTCGCCACGATACACGTCAGTCGTCACGAGGCGTTTCAGTCACTATAGTCGACCGTACGTGGCGGGCCTGATGAGGTGGGCATCTTATAGACGAATTGACGACCTGGACAAGAACAGTTTCTACTTTGTACTACACTCTGAAACTAGTTCAGTGATCACCACGCCTAACAGCTTGAAGGGGGGGGGGGGGCAGTGCAGTGGCACTGCACGTGTTTGTCTAATTAAAAGTAAATAAACTTATCCAGTCACACCCACAGGAAAACCTACTACGACCTAGTCTCGCGGCTACGCGAGACTTACTACGACGATGGTTTGTGCTGGATACCGTACGGTAAGTAAACGACGCATCGTTGACACTGGCATTTTGATAGTAACTGTTGTATATTATTACACATCAAGTAGCAGTAGCCATCTTCGGATTGGGGGGGCAAGGCCCCCCCAATCTGTACTTTGGGGGGGCATTCGCCCCCCCTGCCCCCCCTGCTCCGCCGCCCCTGATCATGTTTGTATCGTGGGCTGTGCCAAGCTTCTTCTGGTTGTCTTATGCAATTAGCATCCACTACCAAACTAAACCTCTCGTTACAGCAGATTGTACTGTTGATTTCAGCTCTCTTTGAACACTGGAGCTGTACATAGTAAGCATTTCACTGACTTCTTAAGTGGACCAGACGGGGTTTGTGGCTGATAAGTTTTGTAGTTGATTCAATTATGCCCACTTGAGGTGGTATTGAACTATGAACGACGAAGTAGACCTGTAGAGTTGAAATCAACAGTACCAAAATAAACCTCTCATTACAGCAGATTGTAGAAGTCTTGCAACAAGCATAGCTAACTAGTGGAAAACCACATTGATTTGAGTAAGTTTTCAAGCAATTCACAGTTTCTATCATCAACCACTAGGTGATGTGCCACCAACAGAGGTACCAATCGAAAGATAGAGCAGAAGGAGGGAAGCTCGATCACTAACAGGTGGTTTGGATCCTACACAATCAGCTGCAACCTTGGAAAAGGTGTAGCTATATGAGCTGAAAAGTTCAAGTGGCAAGGCTTTTAAAGAAGAAAGTCAACATTGCTTGACTAAAGGTCAGTTGTTAATAGCCAACTATCTTATACTATCCTAACTTCTATTGTATGCACCACTCAATCATTTTTTGCTACTCTTACATTTGTATTTATCATTAGATTTATGAGAAAGAGACACAACAGAGGAGGAGAAAGCAGCTGATGAGAAACCTAGCTACATTAAAGCACCCTGCAAGAGAGCACTTTCCTAATAAGGAGCAACCTACAGAAGAGCCACCCAGATTTTAAGCTTCAGAACTTCCACCATTCACCACTCAGATGAAGGAAGACCTTCAGAATGGAAAGTGGCTCAAAGACGAGCATATACTGCTTGCCAAGAAACTGCTGAAAGCCCAGTTCCCCCCACATCAGTGGCAATGCACTCTCCTTCCAGAGAACGATGGATTTCATGCAGAGCAGCATGAGGCCAAACAGATTCATTTTGTGGCAGGGTTGCATTGAGTTCATTTGACCAGCAAGTCACAGTAAACACAGTGGCAAGCTCCACCCATCACTCTTGTATTTATAGGTCACTACAAATGACACATGAGATGGTAGTTCAGTGCTGGACGTTCAAGTCCCAAATGTGCAGCAGCAGTTTGGAAGCTTCACTCTACGGGGATCTGGGGGCATGCTCCCCCAGGCGCATTCTGGTGCATTCTGAGGCATACAGAGAAGCACACAGAGCTTCTTGAGAAGAGGCTCACCATCATAATCATCATTGCTTGCTGAGCTACTGGAACACTGGAAACCATCTCCATTGGCTAGGACCTATACCATAGGTCTATTATCTATGCCTACACCATAGTTAGTCTCGTGCCCAGACTATTTTTTGCATGCGGAGGGGAAAAATAGTCTGGTCAACTGCCTATTCAATTTTTGTTCCAAGCGCCACGAACGTGGCGCTCCAATCAGATTGCTTCATGCGAATGACGTCACGTACAGCACTAGGTGGCTATCAAAGCTGGCTAGGCAGTTGAAGCGCTTTGCAGGAGACTAAGCCTTGTAGAACCAGAGAACGACCGGCGAAGGAATGCCAGGACTTCTGTGAACGGGCGGTGTGTGTTTCTGAGCTTGAAAACTGGCAGTGTGAAGTTCCTGAGGCTTTCAAATGTCGATAAGATTGTCTCAGGGCTATCTGAGGTTGGCAGAGGCTTCGTGTTTTGTGAATCTTCGTTTCTTGGCGTTCGGAAGCTCCGAGAAGGATGATCCCTGCAACAAGCCGTCTCTTGAGAGCTCTTTCGTAGTTTCAAGCTTTGTGTGACGTCACATAATACATTTTTGAAGACGTTGCGTCACCAATTTTTACACCGCACGGAACAAAAATTGAATAGGCAGTTGACCAGACTATCATCCCTCCGCGTGCGAAAAATAGTCTGGCCACGAGACTACACCATAGTATGCATGCACAAGGCATGCATGCACAATGCATGCACACATAGCTGACTGGTTGTATGATGGTACGCATTATGATCCCCAGTCAGCACTTGGCTGTCAACAGTCTAGCAAGCTTAGACCCAATCAACTACAGCACGGATCGATTTCAGTATTCTGCAGATGCAACCCCACCTTACTTTCATTTGTGCAAATAACTACAACAGGACGGATTTCTGCCGCTAAAGATCATTTTTATGCTCTGTACCTACCAGTCAAGTTGCAAGCTACATCATAAAAACATGGGCTCCAATGTGTTTTTAAGGGTTTCCAAATGGGTGGGGCCAACCACTTCCAGAGGGTAATCGCATAATTGAGAGGTAGCAGCACGCAGTTGACCTTTGACTCTGCTAGAAACTTCCTGTACCTCTTGCTAGTGTTACGAATCTATGTAATATTTCTTTGCCTGCATCTGCACATAGCTGCACTGCATGCAGATCCCTCCAGAAGTGAATACTTAGTATACTATTAAAGCCACACCCTGAATTTTTCCTACACTGGCAGGTGTTTCATGAGTGTGGTGGGTAGCTGAACTACTCTGGCCATTTCTACTCTAACTGTGCCAGGAAACCTGTACATGTATGAGATCGTAGGAGGGCTTTACTAAAGTTTAGCTCTCTTGCCTTGGAGCACTATATGGTTCTCGATGCAGTGTATAAAAGCTGCCTTTATAGTCTAATATTCAGACCTGCCGAGTCTCACGCATCAAGCGTGTGACACACGCATTTAAAGCATCACTCCAGCTCACACGCTTAGCTACTTACCCAAATCCTCCAGCACGCAGCACTTTTCGAGAGGCGTGTAGCGTAGACCACACCTACCCTCGAAAATCAGTTCCCGCAAACATTTTCTCAAACAGGGTAAGCGGCTATGCTTTAGGTATTGGCTAACTACATAGCTGGCTACTTAGCGACCACAATTAATTATGCGACCACCCAGCCATGCACGTACTTGCGTACCCACTTGGATGTAGCCGCGTGAATGACGTATTAAATTTGTCTGACAACGCGACAACTACATTGAGGTATGTTGGTTGTGACTGCCACCTTTCTGCACAATAGGCCATCTCTGAGGAAGAGCAGACCAAACTAGATACGGGCTGCCATTGAACCTATAGTGAAAGGTGAAATCGATTTACACCATGGCGCCCTCACTTGTTCGGAAAGAAACTTGCTTAGATACTGTCAGGTGAGCTCAAGATCGACCGCTATGGCATTTAATTTTGATGATGCGCAAAGTAGTCTGGGGAAATTCCCAAGGAACCGCTCAAATGCTTCACTTATAACGACGGATTACAGCGCCGGGGCGATCTAGAGCTCACCTGGCAGTATCCACTGAGCGTGTTTCGTTCCGAACAATCGAGGGCGCCGTGGTGTAAATCGATTTCACCTTTCACTGTAATTCAACCATATGATTACGTCGTTCACGTAGCACTAATACATTTCCTACCCAGCGCGCATCACTAATAGCTACCAACTTCCTCCGATGCAGGCCATAGGCTGTTCTCGGTTGGCGGAGTTGTGATGGTGGCCCATAAGTGCAGTCCGCCGCGGAACATTGTCCGAATACAGTCGGACTCCGACATGGAGCGGCCGCAGTATAGAGTGGTAAGCGGCCGCTTTTTGTCTCGCATGCGAAGGGTGTGGCTTGCGAGCTACGCCTTTTACATAGAACTTGTAACATAACTGCGACGCTAACCACCCGCTCAAGATGGGTGTGGCCAATATGATGAAGATCATAGATAAGGTATACCAGTACGGTATACATTATTATCTATGGAACGAGTTACGTACGTAATTTTGTCCACGGCAGGAGGGAGCCAATTCACATTACGGGCATACATTCCGTCATGAAGTTGAGCGTTAGATTATTGACGGTGTCCGACCATTGCATGGTCGCTTACTCCACATTCCAACAATAAGGTATGTTAAATTATTGTTTTGATGCAACTAGCTATATACAGTGTTCTCCCCATAGAAAAAAGGGGGATATTCGGCATCAAGCATCATGAATATGCATGATGGCTGCCATTTTCCTACTCACACTAAAATTCATGTCAGTCACTCTCCTGATGATTTAGATGTAGCTACTAAGTGTTGATGTTTGTACATGCATGTGTTAGTGCAGCTATTCATGAATGAGTGAATCTTGGAAGCTCAGAATAGATCTTATAGCTATACCTCCATGAGATGAATTGCCAAAGCCAGCAGACCACAAACTATGAGAACATATACTGCTGAAGCTTACCCCATATCTAAAGTACAGCTAGTAGCCATGATATATCAAAGACTTGGTCGACTATTTTATAGCATGCAATGGACATGTAATACTGAGCCAAACTGAGCCATACGCTATATGCTTATGTAGGAACTCATCCTTCATCTTCATGTCTAAGGTTTATAACCGTCGACTCCATTATTAAGACTCAATAAGTTACCCAGTTATCCATAAACATTAGCCTCGTCCTCAGCCACTCCTGTAGCCTGGATATGAGACTAGTTAGCAATTGACACTAGCTACACTGGTAAAGCACAGCAAACTCTCCACGCTGAATTTATAGTGCTATATAGAGGAGTCCTCTTGTGATATGAGACTTTGTAGATTTCAGATATGGACCATATGCTATGGTTCTCAGAGATTGGGTTTATGGTTTTCAGATTTGTTTCAAATTCAATTTCTGGTTATCAGAGATTTGATTGTTCACTTTCAGTTTATATTTAGTACAGAAACAAGAGTAAAGATATAGGGGTAAAATTCCAACAAGCATGAGATTATAGCATGAAAGCAAAGGTCAACATAACATAGGCAAACCCTTAATTCTACGTTTTTGGCACACTACAGTTATAAAACTGGCTAACTTTTCCAAGAGTATAAGTAGCACACAATATAATGTTTATATCAACAATATAGCACCGTTGGCAGATTTTCATGGACAATGCTCGATCTTTATGGTAGACAAATAGGTGGAGAAGTCCAAATATGCATGAAGTAGTTTCTGCCTGTCCTGAGTGTCTTGTTCTTGCTGTTAGCTAGCTGTTAAGCAGCATTATGCTACCCAATATTCTGGGTCAGAAATTTAGCTTACTTCCACTCTCAGCACATGACCTTATAGAAGTACTGCACATGCAGGGTGTCTCTTAGCCGTATTCCATACTACAAGTGATGGAAAGCTAGATTGGGGGGCTGGTAGTGAGGCTAAGTGTCTCTAAGGTAGCTAAGGGATACAAAAACCTTAGCATTGCAAATGTGCAACGTGCCACAAACATTAACCGTTTTTACTTGTAGCTATCTCAAGGGTAAATGTTTTAGTGTAATCGCCATGTCAAAGTATAGCTATATCTTGTTCCCTTTGCAGTAAAGAATTGTGGACATGACACAATACACACTTCACATGAATTTTGATTGTGTGCTGTTCTTGCAAGCACTCTTTTTTACTTTGTCAGGTGAGCTCTGATCCTTTCTTCTATAAATTTTGGCAAAGCCAGTCCAGAACAAATTCAGACCAGGGCTACTCTAGCAATATACTATCAAGTCTATCAAGTAGTACTAGTATTACAATGACATTGGTTTGCCTACCCGACTCTCCACCCACCTACATACTTACATGTATACACGAACAATCAATGAATTACATCTCCCTAAAACAGATGTTATGCAAAGTCACCCACTGCGCGGGAAGTGTTTCGGCCAATATCAGGCCTCATCAGCTGCACTAAGACACATGCATGTAACCCTTTCACACAACACCATCCACTGTATGCTAGTATGTCTGTATGTTTGCAGATGGAGTGGTGACACTGACCTCCAGTGCTCAGAGTGCCACTTGTCCTGGAGAAGAGGTTACACTGACATGCACTGTGACAGGAGAACCTTTGCTGGAGTGGAGCAGTGAAGCATTCAGGAATCCAGTTCGGTATATTGAGAGTGATCCTATAGGACAAATGATAAATCGTGGGATCTTCACTGCCACTCTCATTCTTACTCCACCCCTGTCACACCTGACATCCACTCTGAGGGTGACTGCCACTCCAGAGGCCATGTTGAATGGAACAGTTATCACATGTAGTGACCAGTTCAATCCTATGAGCATAACCCTCACTCTTGCAGGTGGGTTGATTTGTATGAAGGTTTTATTGAACGAATATTATGCATGATATATTAAAAGATATGTATATGTATATATATATATATAGTGTGTGTGTGTGTGTGTGTGTGTGTGTGTGTATGTGTGTGTGTGTGTGTGTGTGTGTGTGTGGAGTGACTGTGTGGCCAAGTGGTTAAAGCACTTGACTGTCAATCGAAAGATCACAGGTTCAAGTCCCACCAGTTGCCACAGGAGAAAAAAAAAAAAAAAACATCTTTCTTTCTCCACTTGGCACCCAACCCAGGCCCAAGTAAAATAGTAAATTGGGAACCTGGCTTAGGCTGGGGAAGGACAAGACCACTGGCTGTGCCTAATTCCACTGAGGTACAGGTGGGACTTTGGGTGCCCACACCACAGTGGAGGGGCATAGTCAGTGCTCCTGCGAGTGCTTGGCCTGGCTTCAGGAGTTTGTCTAGCGCTAGGCCCAGTGTTCCCTGAAGTAGCGCACAGGGGTCCCAGCCTTAATTGGTCTGGGGGGGCATATCCCCATTAGGGGAGCTCCTTACGTTTTTTTTGTCCTTTTGTGTGTGTGTGTGTGTGTGTGTGTGCGTGTGTGCGTGTGTGTGTGTGCAAGTGCTAGCATGCATGTTTTTGTGTGCATGTGCACATGATACAGAAATGTTAGGAGCAAGTAGTTACAAACACATGACTTCATGTTCATGTTTGTGTCATTGTTTCCTTATGACTATATAGTTACCTAGTTTACACAATTTTGACCAACTACACTCAGTTTGTCTGGTATAAGGCTAGTAAATTGTACTGTATTTTCCCCATACAATTACTTTACTCACACTATTAGTTCCAACATCCATTGTGGTTTGTGTAGCCTGTAAATACTCAGATCAAGTTACACCTAGCTGCTTTGAGGAGCCACCAAAGCATATCTTTGGATTACAATACATGTACATGTATAACGGTCCACCATTTTGTCTTGCTTCAGGTTTGCCATCACCTCCTCAGAACCCAGGCTACCATGTCCAGCACTATGGTCCTCACAATGTCACTGTTACTGTACAGTGGGGGTACCCAGAGTTTGATGGAGGAGTCCCAGTGGACAACTATACCATCAGTGGGACCAACATTATGACAACCACCTCACAAATCAATGAAACCACTCTTACTCTGCCATACAATGCAAGACAGACTATAGAGGTTGCTGCCACTAACTGCATTGGAACCAGTGGAACTGCCACATTCACTTACTTTGAAAGTGAGTATAATTGTTTAGCGTTAGTCACAGTGAAAATCATTTGTTGGCATTAGGTAATGAATTATGCATATTGTAGAATTTATGATCTGATTCCAAGGGCAGAGACTGAGGACAATGTGGTTATTGTAAAAAATAAATCCCAGGCTACCATGCACCACATATATTATGTGTTGTATTCTCCAACCTGATTGGTCCTTGGAGTCAGAGTATATGTACAAGATAGTTTACACTGTTAACAAGGAAACATCATTTTACAACTTCCTGTTGGTAGATGAAACTGAATCTACTGGAAAATAATACCCACCTGTTACTATAGAACAAAGTGGAGAGTATATAACAGACTAATTGCCATATTACCATCAGGCTTATAATGCACTCAGTAGGGATGCTATAGTTCCTACATAACGCATACACCTGCTTTAGTGCATTTCACTATCACACTTCTGACTTTATGTATGTTTCTTGGTTGTACATGTGTGCATTATACTGCTGGAATAGCTTCGTTCCCAGGCCATTCCCACCTCCAGTGTTTGATCGCTTGCAGTATGCAAAAACGGAGGGGGAAGGCCTTGGAGATTTAGTCATGTGCATGACGTCAGGTAGGCAGAAGGGTAGACAGATGGGGGGCAGTGCGCGATTGTTGTAACTCACAAACTTTGTGATGATCAGCCTCAAATCTACTAAACAATGTGCTGTATTACTGTCTTTCGAATGTTACAGCCTCAAGTTCTTGGACAATATTACAAGAAGGACCTCGAGATTCTTCATTAGGCACTGCTTTCTGTCTGTCTACCTATCGTTAGGTCACATACCGTGCACATAACTAAATCTCCCAGGCCTTCCCTCTCCGTAATCAAAAACTGGAGGCGGGGCAGGCCTGAGAACAAGGCTACTCCTGGAACACTTGGGTGCATGTGCACATCCCTGTCTTATCATCTCAGCTGGCTGTACGGAGCCCAGTCCTCCAAGCAGAGGTTCCATTGATAACTTCCAAAGTGCAGCAGAAGGGGCCACCATAACCTACAGTTGCAGTCCAAAGCTGGTTCCAAGGTCACAAATGAGAGCAGTGTGTACCAACATGACCTGGAGACCTGATCCAGCCACTCTACAGTGCAGGGAACCAGGTGAGTATTGCATGTGACATCCTGTCAGTAGAACCACCTTGCACGAGTTGTAGAGATAGAGTTCCCAGACTGCAGTCAAAAGTGAAATCTAACTACCATAGCTTCTTGTTTCAGGTGGGCGATTTGCAGCGTTTAGTGATGTTTCACTACTTTGTTGTTATTCTGGGGAAGGAGCAAGTAATGGTAGTAATGAAACAGAACTGCAACATGTGTAATATTTCACACTCGATTTACTGCTTGTCAGTATACATCATATTATTCAAGTGGTATGCATCATTTCTACATGTATGCATCTCATCTCATCATTTGCTGCATACATGTGATAGCTAGGCCAATGTGACAGTCATGCACTTCAATCCTGTAGCTGACTGTGGAGCCCCACCCCCTCCAGTCAATGGATCCCTGCTGCAGCCTTACACTAACACAACAGAAGGTTCAGTGGTGGTGTTCCAGTGTAACTCAGGGTTTGTCCCTGAGGAAGAGATGACAGCGGTTTGTGGGAATGATGGCCAGTGGGTACCCTACCCTGGAAATGTCACCTGCAGCCCCAGACCCACACAGACATCCACACAGGCATTCACAGAGATATTTACACAAGTATCAATACTTATGCTGACATCTACTCCTACTGGATCTGGTAAATAGGTATTATGATCACCTTACATATGCATGTATTGTGCATGAGCTGAAGCCAAATACAATTATCACTCAAAGCTAGGAATGGGTCACCTGAAAACGAGGTTGCAGGGTGCAGTTTTGTTCCACTGTTATGCTACTTTGAATTTCTTTTAGGGCAGTATATATATGTAGATGTTTTACAGCACCACCTACCACTAAATTGCCAAGGGAATGACAAACTTGCTCCGCCTAACATTGCAATTTTGATCTCATTCCCATAACATTGTAGCTACCACAATCTCCATGTGCATACTCTTTGTTCCATTATATGTATCTTCTTTGACTGCATGCTTTATTATCCTTAAGTGATACTTTCCTATCTAATCAGTATCCACTGTGTTTTATGCAAATGTTTGCTGTTGTATGCAAACCTGCTTACACATTAATTCTCACTATACTGTGGTATACAATGTATCCTTCCCCACATAGGTTCTGCACCAATGCAAACACAACCAACATGGCTGTTACCTGTTGTAGTGGTCTGTTCTTGTGTGCTGGTGCTATCCTGTGTTGTTATTGTTGGGATTGTTATAGTGAAGAGAAGCCATGATTTAAGTAAGTACATCAGGTACATCAGGTCGATTTTAATGTGTGTGTATGTGCCTGTTAAAAAGATAACTATCTTTGATTACAGGGTCTCACTCAAAGAACCTGACTGCAAGGTACATTATGACATGTGTAATGTAACTTGTTTTAGACTGGAGAGTGAAAGGCTTACTTTCATGAAAAGAGATGAAACTGAAACTGGCCTTTGTATACACAGGCATATGCGCAGGTGCCTCTTCTTTTAAATTAGTTGATTCCTCTTCTGTGGGAATGGTAAGATTTTGAGGTCTCTTGCAACCTTATACAAATGTTTAATTGCCCCATAGTAATAGGGAGGCCTTACGTAGATGAATTTAACCCATGGAAGGTACCAAGACCAAACCTTACATGCAACTTTGTTGGTCACGAATAGAAATGCGCTGAGAGTTCCAGCTGTGTTTATAATTTGTGCGTTTTATAGAAAATCAACCAAAGATGATATTGTGAAAGGTACACTGCATGTTTATAAAATGTTCTATATAAGAGTATCAATCGACACAGATAATGGCATCTCAGTGCAGATGATAACCGCATCTTCATAATAACATGAAAAGGCCAAAATACACATTTAGCAAATAAATAAGTAATGGATTCTTTAAGAAAAAAAAAATGAAGAACTGAGTCAGACACACTGATGAAGATCAAACCTTTCGGAAACTGGTGAGCCTGAATGTGCCCCATGCACACTGGTGATATATAATTGGTTGTGGCCACTACTTTCCCATACTTCTGAACACATTTTCCCCATTAGTGAGCAGCATAAACTGCAAATCTCCAGATGGGATGAAGTCGAAGAACCTACAAGGTCTCAGGTAACAATACATACTATTGTAAATTAGCTTTGATTCTCAGTTCTTTGCCAGCTCCACTCTTTGATTGCTTGCCATATACAAGCATGTACTGTACATGTGGGGGGAGGTCTGGGAGGTCCTGTCACATATATTAACAACAGGTAGACAGGGGCTAGGCAGTGACATCCAAACATGTTTTATGCATATGTTTTCTGAACAAACAGCAGTATTAACATGCACTGCCTTGCTAAAACTCTTGTCTCCGACCTATCTCATGAATTGACATTAAATTATTAAATGGTCGAGAGGTCTTTTATCAGGCATAATTATCCCACTGTGTGTCTACTCTCTGTGTTCCTTACATCATGACATGTGACCAGGTCTCACAGGCCTTCGCTTTCCAAATTTGCATACTGTAACTGATCAAATACTGGAAGTGGTGATGGCCTGGGAATGAGGCTGATATGATGAGTATTGTGGTGTGAAGTCATGGACCATTACAGGCTTCTATACACTGCAAAAAAAAAAAAATTTGATTGTTGTAACCACAGAGTGGTAACCCTGGTTGCAGTTAGACAGTGGTTAGAGAGGCAGCTGCCTTGTTTATCTTACAACCATGATCCTGCTGATAGTAACCACTAACATTTGTGAGGGAATCCCTTGCTTACATTAAGCGCATGAATGTTCCTTACTGCAACTTTGAAGTGTATATTTGTAACACCCCCTCACAAATGTTCTGAGGGTTGTCAGTGTATGTGGTTGTAAGATGAACTGGGCCCAGTTGTTCTGCATCAGGGCAGTTGCCTTTCTGGTTACCTTATGCTCTAATACCAAAGTAAACCTCTCATAACCACTGTATCTTCAGCTTAACTGCAACCAGGGTGTAACCACTCTGTGGTTAAACAACCAATCTTTGTAACTACTGTAGAAACATACACTCTTAGAAGCCCTGCATATGTACATAAATGTGGTGAAAGATGATCGAAGCCTACCAACTTGGCTAAGGGTCTGCCTAATAATTTTGCTTCAGATGCTGGGTTATGTTTTTTTTTAAACACAAAATCCCTCTTGTTGCTGGACCTTGACTTGAAAAGGATCAGTTCTACCAAAGACTGCCTGTTCAGATTGCAGTTTAGTGGGTGTTATCTCTATGTTATATTCTGTTCTGATCATTTTGTTCTCTCTTCTTCAGATCTCTGCTGGGTTGATGTATACTGACCAGGGACCCCACGTACAACTTACAGCTGAGCATGTGGCCCTGGATCCAGCAGGTATGACCAGTTTAGGGTAGCTGTCAAGTACTAGCTCTTGTGTCAGTCACTATGCCAAGCCTGGTACAGTAATACAAAGGTTGAGGTGGCAAGTTGTGAATAGGTGTGACCTGACATAGCCAGTTTTCTTCCCAGACCCTCCACAGCGCCAGGTTTGGAGTTTGTGAGGTTACTATTGCATGCATAAGCACACAACTTTTGGAATTTAAAGACTATAAGATTGCTTCTGAGACTATTTTTGGCAAAATGATGCTTCTCGGAGGCCAGAATATCTGAATACCTACCTTTTTCCTGCCCATTGTGCTGTTCGCTCCCAACGAGCGCTGTGTGTGTGTGTGGGGGGGGGAGTAATGGTGCTAATTGGCGACACCAAGCAAGCCATGAGTGAGGGGAAAAGTGATCCTGTTGAAACTGGACTAACCTGACCGGTGGCTACGGCCCTGCTCCCAAATAGTGCGAAGAGAGTCTTGACTGGTGTTCTGAGGAACATTTCTCATCAAATGGTTTGGAAACCATACTACATACAGAGAATGTCATATTTGCATTTTGGATCTGATAATGAAAGCTCAGTGTATACAGAGTGTTGTATGGCATGTTTACTGAAGTTTGAAAAGTACAAACTCTCTTGGAATGGCCAAAAACAAATTGCAGACAAGTTTCCTTACATCTCAAAATAATTATGATTGTTTGCATTTTACATGCAGTAAGAAACGTCTACAAGAGTTCATTATTTGCGGATAATTTGAAAATACAACTTTGATCTAGTAGACGCACCAGCACTTGTAGTTGGCAGAGAAGTGACCATCATGCATGACAACTCGCATATCTTCTCAGTCATCTCAGGTAGGAGACAATAGTTACCACTTATCATGGAACTAAGTGAAACTACTTTCTACCATCTGATTATCCAGAACATATGACAAAATGTTACTAAAAATACAAGACACTTGTTGCATATGTAGGAGGAGGGTCTGGGTAGAACACTAACATCAATGATTAACATCATTTGGTTGGAGGGTTACCACTTTGGATATGTGTAGCTAACTATGGTATCACCTGAGAACTATGGTGTATACCGCATTGAAGCAATCTTATGTCAGTCTACTTGTGATATTGTCCCTGTCCTTTGACCATTTTTATGCTTCAACACACCTACACATCATATTTCTAGCTATGTGGTTGTGAAGAGTAGTTTAACCTGGTGTAGGAACACTATTAAAAAACTGTCCCAATATTAGGGTCAGTAGCTTGGAAATAAGTGTACATAGAAACTTCACAGAATAAAATGTTCTACAGCTATTGCTCACTGCAAAAGCAAATTGGTTGTTTTACTTAGCTACAGAGTGGTTACCCTGCAAACTATTTATTTAGAGACTAATTGCATATTACAACCAGAGAGGCAGCTGGCTTAGCCCATCTTACAAACATGATTACCCAAACATTTGTGAGGGAGTTATGTACCAGGTTGTGTCAATAAGATAAGTGGAAGTGCAATTGTTGCGAACGTTTTCTGTGTATATATTCAGGTTGTAAGTATATCTGGGCCAATTTCCTCTCAAATTGCTTAGAAATTAGTAACCAAAATGATCTGCTCATAATCATTGCTTCTTCTTGTCTGTAACTGCTCGACAATTAGTTGCTGCCGGAGTGATGACAATTCAATCACGCAGTAGCAAACTTCAGCATCAAGAAGCTCATCTATCTAGCAAGTGCTCAGTGACAAGTGAATCCCTTCAGTATTCTGTTGCATGTACAAGTCCAACTATGCCAATAACTAGTGAGACAAGAACAGCAGGACTACCCTGAAACTTACCTCCACTTCATTTTTCTTCAACATTTAGTTTGATATTTTCTTTCCTTTCAATAAGTTGTTGTCACTGGAGGCAATTGAAAGGCCTATCAGTAACCCCTTACCATGGCTTCTAGTTGAGAAATGAAAAGGTCTTGCGTTCTATATCACACTTTGACAAGATGCCCTTGACAACAGCACATTTGATGTTATGCTACTAGGTGGCAGTTAACACACTCACTTGGCAGTTTAGATTACCCAAGAGCACTTTGTACCTGAGGGCGGGGCAACTTAAGCTAAATACATCTGTGAATGTGTTAGAAATGCAGCAGACATCTTCCTGCAATGTGAGTTGGTACCAAAGTGTAGAAATTAGGATGGCTTGAAGTTGGCTACAGTTCACCCCACTAGCTATCTGGTAAGGCTTGTACTACTGTGTTCATACAAGTATCTATAGCCATTTCTGTTGTCATCTGTTGCAGGAAATGAAGCCTCATCGCATACCCAAGAGGACATGAAAATGAAAGAAAATGTATCGTATGAGGTTCCTCCCTCAAAGATACAAACGTCAGTAAACATAGCATGTGAAGTCCCACCCTCAAGGATAAAGACAACAGAAAATGTGGCATATGAAGTCCCACCCTCAAGGATCAAGACAACAGGAAACATAGCATATGAAGTGCCACCCTCAAGGATCAAGACAAGAGAAAATGAAGCCTATGGTACTGTCCCTAACAGACAGTAGCTCCTACCAACTCTTGCACATGATTAATCCTAAGTTGCACTTTTTGAACAGTTTCCTGGCCTTCCTACAGTGTGTGTCCATGTTTGCACTATACACCTTCCCCTCCCGGTTGCATCTCATAATCCATGTAATCCCTGGCCTGCATGCATGCACCAGCTTCAACTTAGATGCTGGGTACAAAATATTGTCAGCTTGTTGTTAAAGAGACTCCTACATGGGCCAGAATGTGTATACTATCAATAGTAGCTGCTGATACTACACTTGTTCTTGTGTATATGCACAGAAAAATGCTCCTACAGTGACCAACATTTCGCCATGTACCAACATATCAGATTACACTGCCCACCTACGTAGCTGTGTAGCTGAGTGCAAGGAATACCAAAGACGGTCAGCTGAGGATATAGCTAAATTCATTGACAGAGGACTTCTGATGTACCAACAGGTCATGTTACACTGCCCTCCCAGCTTTGTAGCTGAGTACACAGGGAAATACCATGGCAACTGGCTATGAATGTTGTGATACAGTACTGAGCATCTGGAGATAGTTCTGCCCACTCATGTCCCATAGTAACAGTCCCATAGTAACAGTATCCTGTGCAGCCAATCACTGTCAACAAAAGCTACACGCCCTAAATATGGTCTATACATGTATGAAGTATCAGCTTTGACTTGTGCACATATTCATAATCTGAGCAAGAATTTTAGAAAGGGAGGCTCTGGGTGCATATTACCCCAAAGCTGTAGAAGAGGGGTGTGTCTCCTATATGCAAAGTGCAAAATCTCTGTGAGCATACAGGGCCCAGATGATGAATTTATGTCAGCAGAAGAGCTGCATACCAGGTGGAGTAATATAATGGAAAGATGCACGTACATGTGTTTCTGTTCCAGTGATTCTCTAACTGTGGAAATGGAAGTGATAAACAAATTTTTTGGCCTGCCAAAAGTATAGTAGTTTGTTAGTGCCTATCCTACAATACTCACTCAAGCATTATATACTAGTGTATTAACTCCTGTTAGGATAACTGAGCTGTTGCCAGTATTCATAATGTCAGAAAGCAGTTATCCTTGAGGCTATTATACCTAGCTGGTAAGAATATCAGTGTAGCAGTCTGGTTCCCAGACCCTCGTACGGTACTGGCGGTCTTGCTGAAGGTCTGTGAATGAGGCTAACCAATTAAGTAGCTATTGAACTGAGAATTACATGAATGATATGAAAATGGCAGCTTTGTTACTACATCAGTGAGTGGCTTAGAACCAGAGTAGTCTACCCCAGGATTTCACTACAATAGCTGAATGTTAGGTACACATCCTGTAGCAATATATCACGGGTAATAATGACATGTAGCTAAACAGGGCAGTTAAGTGGCCCTTTGATCCTTCACATCTAAAATACAATTGCAGAGTTCAAGTCAAGCAGCATTGCATAAAGGCATATAATACAGTTACCAAACATCAGTCCTCGTCCAGATGAAACAAGGCAAAATACAGGAAAGAAAAAAGCCAGGAATTAAACCCAAGCTTGAGCCACTAGTACTCTGTAGCTGACAACTGAGCTACTACCACTGGACAACCACCAGCCCTCACAATCCTCTCTCTCTATAATATATATGCACTGCACAATTGGTGCTGAATCAATGCAACAGTCACACACTTGGCAGCTACTCAGTATGATAATGTGTGACTGAAGCATTCAGAACACTGACTGTCTTATTATGCATCCATTAATTTACAAAGTGATTATCAAAATTTAAAGCATAACTTTGTACAGCATCAACAGAACGTGCTAGAAAACTGAAGTGTTAGACAATATAAACAGCTATTGGTATCCCAGGAAAACAACTGAGAGATGTAGACACTGATATTCTAAGGGTGACAAAACTTCAAGTTACAATAGAAAGGAAGGTGCAAAAAGAAACATAAACATGTAGCTACATACTAAAAGTGTGCAAGTGCATGACTACATGTATAACTAGCCAACCTAGCTGTGCTCCATTTACTGCTGCACAGGGCCATATGCAACATTCTCCTTCAGTTCAATGGTCTGAGACTGTCCAACAATGTCCTCATACACTGGTGCTGGCTGTTGCTGCTGCTTCTTGCGAGATATTGTCAGAGAGTAGAACTTTTGGCAATCACATTTCTTCCTCACAGTACAGTAGTGCACAACAGCACCAACCAGTGCTGCGATAATGAACGACACAGCACAGGAGACAACTGCTGTGATGGAAACACTCGTGGAACACAAGGCAGAGATATTTCCTGCTTCATTAGTAGAGCCTGTAAGAAAGTGTTGGCAATAGTGAAGTTATAAGCGGTGAGTTCATATATTATGTTTGCACTAGGATTTGACAGCAGCAGAAGTTCACTCTCACCAGGTCCAGTGGGATCTGTTGCAGAACTTGGAGTGAGTATGTATGTCTGTGTGGGTGTGGGTGTGGGTCTGGGGCTACAGGTGACACCTCCTGGGTTGGGTGTCCACTGACCATCACTCCCACACACTGCTGTCATCTCTCCCTCAGGGACAAACCCTGGGTCACACTGGAACACCACCATTGAGCCTTCTGTTGTGTTGGTGTGAGGCTGCACAGATCCATTGACTGGAGGGGGTGGGGCTCCACAGTCAGCTGTAGTATTGAAATGACAGCCATATTGGCTAGGTATCAGTCTACAATTAAAAACTTTTTGATCTTCTCAACCTCATGATCATGATTGTCATTTACTGTTTGAATTAGAAAGAGACTATACTCTCAACGTTACGTTAAATGCATATGCACATAGGTTATGGTGGCACCTGCTTCACTCTGAAAGTTATCAATGAACCCTCTGGGCCCTCAACAGCCAGCTCTCCAATTGCTGGCTCATGCCTTCTGATTACGTATGATATTGGACACTTAGGAAGAAACCTGCTGGCAAACATTCAATTTTTATTTTAAAATTTTTATTTTGCTACCAAGGCAGGCCTAAGGATAAAAGAACATCATAATTGTTTCACGTTGAATTTGGCCTTAATATTGGACAGTTCCACCCTAATTTGAACACCTCATTTTGTACACCAAACATTGGGAAAATTTACTATATGTAGGCAAGATAAAGCCATGCCTTAAGTGCGTGGTATTCACTCAGTATAAAGGAATGTTCTTGGCTTTGTAAAGAAAGAACCGTTTATAACTGTCCATTTCATTTGCCATTACTAGAGACTATTTAGTGAACTCTTGTAGCAAGTGAAAGTCACTCAATTAAGTTCTGAACATGCTCACAATAAAGGAGTCCAGTATGTGCTGTATATTGTGCATACAAGAGAGGTGGGTTAGTTCATAGTTTTTTGCAATAGCAAGCCCATTCAACTCTACAGCTGTGGTTGACCTGGTAGAGACCAATATTATGCTGCAATCCCTATCACTATTGTCCTACCTTGAAAGTAGGTGAACATGGCAGTTCCACTGGTTCCATTGCAGTTAGTGGCAGCAACCTCTATAGTCTGTCTTGCATTGTATGGTAGAGTAAGTGTGGTTTCATTGATTTGTGAGGTGGTTGTCATAATGTTGGCCCCACTGATGGTATAGTTGTCCACTGAGACTCCTCCATCAAACTTAGGCTCTGGGTACCTCCACTGTACAGTAACAGTGACATTGTGAGGACCATAGTGCTGGACATGGTAGCTTGGGTTCTGAGGAGGTGATGGCGGCTGACCTGGGTCTAGTAAAGATCCAAAAACAACAATAATATCAAAATCAAACTGAGAGTGACCGTATACATGACAGTATATACATACACACATGCACACACATATATAATTATATATTATAGCCACATGCTTTTTACTGCTTCATACAATACTTGTGAGGTATACCATACTCACTATAATCAATTGGCTCACTTGCAATGTTAAGAACTGCACTGTCTGTTTCACTGGGTTCATCGCCAAGACACTGCACCACTGTCCCATTCCGATCGGCTGTGGCAGTGATCGTCAGGGTTGTAGTGAGGTCCGCCAATCCCATAGAAATAGGAACATTGCTGATGAGGGCAACCTGAAAGTCTCCAATATCCTGCTGCCCAATTGGACTGCTGGGAAAATAGTTAAACTGCATAATGTCAGGGGGAACATCCCAACCAGCAGAACTTGTACGTGGTGCTGTGCAGGTGTAGGTCACCACCTCCCCAGGACAAGCAGCCTGTCTCCCATCCAGAGTAGAGGTCAGTGTCACAGCAGCTGTTCCTACAGTGGATTGCCAGATTACATGAGACTTCTCGTTTCTAGTTTTTTAAAGTAAAACCTGGGATTTTCACTAGATTGATGTGCCTCACCAGCATCAGGGCAGCACATATGGTAATTGATACCAGCTCCACGGCTCATAATCAGCCTTCTGCCAAGTTTTTCTTTGTCATAGCAAGAGACTACATCAGTACAATAGTGTGGTAACTAGTTCACATGAACTAGCTACCTCCTCTTCTGTTACCACATTGTTGTTAACTGTTACTCTTTTTGGTCGTTGTTGTTCATTGTAACTTTGTTGTTTTGTATGTATGCAGGACGTTACTGAAGACCAGCTTATATATAGCTGATGTAACATTCCTGTCTAAAGAACCTTTCTGAATCTGAACACATGCAACGACAAAGCAGCCATGAACAAAAAAATCATACTTGTGTGAGCAATTGATTTGGATACTGTCATACTCTGTGGGCCATTAAAGAATCTGGTCCTATAGATAGACCTGTAAACAATACTGTGTAACTCACTTACCTACATGACACTGGCAACTGATGGAGATGGACAACAATGCCAGGACCTGAAAATCATCACAAGCAAAGGAGTAATTGGTGTTTGACATAAAAGTCAGGGGTTGTTGTAATATCACTGTTTCTCTGTTAGCAATTGAATGGAAACTTTTGCTGGCAATTCAACCAAATGCTTCAGTTGTCATCAGGACGAAAGCAAAGAAACTTAGACTTTTTATGGCACAAACTACTCAAGATAATTATGTCATTGGAAGTCAGAGGTCAGTAAGGATTTCCCTTCATTCTTTATACTTTGGCTCTGTTCACAATCACTGCCCCATCAACTGGGATGAGACCTTGATGTTGGACCATGGACCCAGAGCTACTGATGAAGGAGGCCCTGCCCACCTAGAAAACCACTTCAGCCAAGATGGAAAACTGGAAGTCACATTTGCTGAACAACAGTGATGAGGAGGTCAACAGGAAGGGAGGCTAGGTTGTGCACTGGGTGTAGCCTAGCAACAGTGTTTAGTAAGTGTATGTATATATCACTACGTGAGTTAGTTGGGCACTATGGTAGAAAACTTTTTTGAGTACACACTCCCCTATCTCATCAAAACACCCACACAAGCATCATGTACCTTCATTGTCTGGATGAGTGGCATGCCAGAACTAGAAGCATAGCCAAACTGAAGATGTACACTGGCGAAGTTATCGCTGTCGAAGGTACAATCGACGTCAACGTGGTATACAAGGACCAGACAGCCAAGGTCAACTTGCTGGTAGTGGCAGGTAATGGACCAAGCCTCATGGGTTGAGACTCGCTAAAGCACCTGAGATTGGACTGGTCGGAGCTACACCAGGTGCATGCTTCTAAGTAATGTCTGCAAGTGCAAAACAAGACAACACTTTTTGAAACAAAATGATGTGACATTAATTTTTGGTTGTGCATTAGTGAACATGCAGCTTTCTCACAATTTGTCTCCCTCCCCCCCTCCTAGCCTCGTTCCCAGGTTCTCTCCTCATAAAAAAGCTTTGTTTTGAGGTGCCAGGAGAGCCTAGGCTACTGAGGAACGAAACTATCCCCCTATCAGTCCACAAAACACATCCCTTAATTGGAAAGTAGGGAAAAAAAAAATCAACGCACTCAAACTAGATGCCATACCGGCTGTGGGCTAGACAAGTTTCCTAGATATGTAGCTATCAAATTATATTGAGAACCCAATGTAGCTTCATAATTCTCAGGCCCTGCCAAGCTTTCCATCGCTTGTGAGGAGAGCCTGGGAAGAGGCTAAACCATTGCCCTATTGGCTTTGGCCCATGATAGTATTGATAGTATTGAGTGTAGCCTATCTAAAACGTGACATGCCTTGCAATATTCGACATAACAGACCTGAGCACAGCGGGCGGAGGTTCACAAAACTGAAAACTGGAATCTAAAGTAGGCGGTGCCGGAGCACGTACTGCTGCATGCGTAGATGCATGGGCGGAGCACTACGTGGCTGAGCTGAAGGTAGTATCGCTGAGCCAGACTCTCACACGAAAATCGGAAGGGTGAGCGAGTTTGTTTACTCACTAAGTCTGGAGAGGTTTATAAATAGGATGGAGTAGCCATATTTAATAGGCAACACGCCCCTATCATAGCTGCAGTGCACGCATGAGCTGAAAGAGCCTGTTTCATTCGATCAGACCAAGATACAGGACAACATAATTTGTCACCTGTAGATATATAGACAAAGGTTAGTTGCACAAATCAATATTCAGTATACATGTGTGTGTGTGCGAAACTGTAGCTAAGTACAGGGCCGTAGCAAGCACCTGGGAACTGGTCTGGCCATAAGTGTGGTTAAGTCACACTCCCTAATTAATTAAAGACGTCACATACTTTACTCCTGCCATGTAGTGTAGCCATTGCTACTGGCTAAACCAAGCAGGTTGGAAGGCATGGGACACTGCTTTCTTTTACTGAAATGAGCGATTTGGAAGCTTATAGTTCACTGGCTGATTTGGCTTTTCGAGGATCCTGTGGCCATGGAATCAGTGGTACTGCCAGTTGCTGTGGCCATGGCAAGGTATGAGCACGATTTGTGGCTCGATGTAGCTGCACAAGTGCGAAAATGTATATAAAATTGTTAATCGTTACATATACGTGCGCATATGCAACATGATGCAAGAAAGAACGTTGCACCCTTAAAGTTTATAGGACGTGGTGTTCATTAGTCTGCGTTCCAAAAATGACCATGAAAACTGGTCCGGCTAAAACCAGACTAGCCGGACTGCTTTTTGTCCCATCTGGTCAGTACCCACTGTGTTTATGCAAGCGTTGCTGTTGTATGCATGCATTCGTACATGTGTATTCTTGCTATACTGGAATATACATTTCCCCATTGTAGGTTCTGCACCAATGCAAACACCATCAACATGGCTGTGTTGCCTGTTGTATATAGTGGTCTGTTCTTGTGTGCTGGTGCTAACCTGTGTATTGAGGGCTCTTGCAACTTAGCCCACTTGTTATATATACTATTTTAATTGCCCTGTAATAGGGAGGCCTTACTTGAATTTGGAAGAGCAGTTACCATGCATTTAGATGACTCTGGTTCTGTGCCCCCAATATACAAGTTTGTCAGAAATGTACTGAAAGTTCTAGAGTGATAGCTGTGTTAATAGTCTGTACAAAAGATGTTAGTGCAAAGGCATGTTTATAAAATGTTACATATAGGGTATCGATCAACACAGATAACTGCAACTCAGGGCAGATGATAACAACATTTTACATAAAACAGGCCAAAAGACAAACACACTTAGGAAATGAATAAGTACTGGACTCTTGGAAAAAAAAACTGACACAAAACTAACAACCTTCTGTTGTGGAAACTGAGGTCGCATGCATTGAGTCCCATGTACAGTAACGATGTATGTGGATGTTTTTGACCACACTTTACTAGGTGAGATGAAGTCAGAGAACCTGGTAACAATAATATTTTGTTGTAAGGCTTGTACAGTTTTGTTTATACAACATGCATGAAATAGCACTCTGCCCCATCTTCTGGTACCCCAGGATATCTGGTAAAGCAGTGGGTGACTTTGTAATAATAACTTTCTAGGCTTGCCTTTTTTTAGGGAGGTGCAGTTCATTGACTATTCATGGTGCAAAGGGGTGAAGCCACAGTCGTGTGAGTCTCAATTTAGCTGAGCAGTCAGCTAGCTTTGGAGAAAGCTTTTAATTTGAGAGCATATGACATAAGTCCATTGTGCATGTGTGTGTGCATTTGCTCACGTCATGCATATGAATCATTTTAGGAGCTACACACTCCACCTGAAGAGCTACATGTCACTATAGATACAAGCACAACTAATACAGGCAAAATTCTGCACTTGAGAGAAGTAACCCTTGCATGTGTGCTGGGAAAGAGAAAATTAAGTAGTAGCCTATCAAATTGAATTTGAACTATGCAAAAAGAGATCATGTGATTGTAGCGACTAGATTATGATCATAGAGTATGAGGCTTGACTACATTGACAGCTCACCAGAGAGAAGCATCTAGCTATCATGCAATGTTTCTAAATTGCAGTTGTTGAACAGTTTTCTAGGATGCTAGCCTTCCTACAGTGTGTGTTCATGTTCACACTATACAGCTTCTCCTTCTGGTTGCATCTCATAACTGTCTTCATTCATGTGATCTCTGGCAGCTTCAACTTAGATGCTGGGTACAAAATCTTACTTATTGTCAGGTTGTTGGGTAAAGAGACTAGATTATGATCATAGAGTATGAGGCTTGACTACATTGACATCTCACCAGAGAGAAGCATCTAGCTATCATGCAATATTTCTAAATTGCAGTTGTTGAACAGTTTTCTAGGATGCTAGCCTTCCTACAGTGTGTGTTCATGTTCACACTATACACACCAGTAAAACACTTGCCCTACTCTGTAGCTGAAAACTGAGCTACAACTACCAGACAACCGCCACCTCTCACAACCCTCTATATTAAGCACTGCACAAGTGAGACTGCCACCAGTAAAACACTTGCCAGCTACTCAGTATGATAATGTGTGACTGAAGCATTCAGAACAATTAATTACTGTCCTACTACCTGTTTAAGTGATTATCAAAATTTAAAGCATGACTTTCACTGATATCCTAGAGAACAATTATCAACAAGAAAACTTACAGGGGAGATACAAAAATAAAAACATGACAGTGTAGTTACATATACCTAGCTAACCTAACATAGCTGTGCTCCATCTACTGTTGTACAGGGCCATATGCGACATTCTCTTTCAGTTCAATGTTCTGAGACTGTCCAACAATGTCATACACTGGTGCTGGCTGTTGCTGCTGCTGCTTGCGAGCTATTGTCAGGGAGTAGCACTTCTGGCAGTTAGATTTCTTCCTCACAGTACAGTAGTACACCACAACACCAACCAGTGCTCCAAGGATGAATGAAAGAATACAGGAGACAACTGCTGCAATGGCAATACTGGTGGAACACAAGGCAAGGATATTTCCTGCTTCATTAGTAGAGCCTGCAAGAAAGTGTTGACAGTAGTAAAGTTGTAGTAACTAAATTAAAGCAGCGAGTTCATATATGTCTGCACTAGGATTTGACAGCAGCAGAAGTTCACTCTCACCAGGTCCAGTGGGATCTGTTGCAGAACTTGGAATGAGTATGGATGTCTGTGTGGGTGTGGGTGTAGGGGTGGGGCTGCAGGTGACACCTCCTGGGTTGGGGATCCACTGACCATCACTCCCACACACTGCTGTCATCTCTCCCTCTGGGACAAACCCTGGGTCACACTGGAATACCACCACTGAGCCTTCTGTTGTGTTGCTGTGAGGCTGCAGCAGGAATCCATTGACTGGAGGGGGTGGGGCTCCACAGTCAGCTGTAGGATTGAAGTGACTGTCACAATGCCTACCTATCAGTCTACAAGCAACATGCATTCCAACCTCATGATTGCAAAACGGGGTCAATAGGTTTGCAGTGTGTTGGAGCTAGAATGTGCATGCTTTAGTTAGAATACTACACATACATGTACATGCTCTCACCCTATCATTGATTTGGTATATTAAGCTGGGTGTGTGTGCACATAGGAGACTACTACAACCTAGCAGCATCAAAAACATTTGTGACGCACCTGTTCGAAACACATGTCTGAGTAAAGATTCATTTTATTGCTATAAAGGAATTGCTACATACTTAGTAACAATCTCACAATCTCAAATGGTCCTTCTTGTAGAATTGAAGGGACTGTCACAATGCCTAGTTATCAGTCTACAAGCAACATGCATTTGATCTTTTGAACCTCATAAACAGAGTAAATAGGTTTGCAGTTAGACCTGAAATGTGCATGCTTTAGTTGGAATGCTACACATAGATATCTCATGTCCAAATCCACCCTATAATGATCTGGCACCCCAAGTTGAATGACTTTGGTATATTAAGCTGGGCATGTGTGCACTTAGGAGACTACTACACCCTAGCAGCATCAAAAACATTTGCGACACACCTGTTCAGAAAAACATTGGGATGTCCGTCACGTAAAGATATACAACATTTTATTGTTGTAGAGGAAGTGCTACATACTTACTAACAATCTCAGAATCTCATTGGTTCTTGCCATATTGCTATAAAGGAATTGCTACATACTTAGTAACAATCTCACAATCTCATTGGTCCTTCTGGGAATAGGCCCATTAAATTGACTTGGTTAACCAGGCTGTCTCTCGCCAAGAGGTGCACATGGTCTGGGCATTAGATTAACATGGGCATGGAAAGTTGTGTGTCATTAGTATCATCACTTTTTCCTTTCTGAGTACAATTGAAAGCATCAATAAACACATAACCTTGAAACTAAGCACAAAGTATTGCATCTGACATGAGTTGCAATGCAATAGGAAAGTCAAAAGTCACAAGCAATACTCACCTGGTTCCCTACACTGCAGAGTGGCTGGGTCAGGTCTCCAGGTCATGTTGGTACACACTGCACTCATCTGTGTCCTTGGAACCAGCGCTGGACTGCAGCTGTAGGTTATGGTGGCCCCTCCTGCTACACTTTGGAAGTTATCAATGGACCCTCTGCTTGGAGGAGTGGGCTCCATACAGCCAGCTATAGTATCAAGACAGTGGAATGACACTGTAACTCTACTGCATGTACATGCATTACATATAATACATGCAGCTAGGAAAAATACTGCAGCCCACAGCTATGTAAATGCTACCACTACAATTGCTATGCGCCATGTAACCGCTATACCAGCATTGGTGGGTGAGGTTTGACGCAACAATAATTGGTCAAGTACTGACTGTGTTTCTGGTTCTTAAAAAGTTACAAATGTGGCATAGGAACAGCAAGAAGAAAGAATAATCGCACTACAACCTGTGTTTATTAGTGATAAGCCCCCCAATTATTCTGGCTGCTCATTTCAAAAATAGGCACTGGTGCTGTATACTGGGAACTTTTTGTGAAGCACCATTACCAACTCACAAAAAGTTTATTCCATTTAAAATTTGTTCAGCACAAACACAATTAGTGTTAACCACAGACTATACTGTGATTCATTGGCTAGGTTACTCCATCAATACTTCTATCATATACTGACATCATCCTATATTGACTGCAGTGGGCAGACCACAGACTATACTGTGATTCATTGGCTAGGTTACTCAATCAATACTTATATATACTGACACCACTCATATTGACTGCAGTGGGCTAGCTGCTAACAACAAACTAAACACATTGCCATGCACAGCACACCAAGGTCTCTAACCCTTGCTGTGCTGTGCTGTGCACTAGAGTCTAGTGAACAAGCAAAGATCGCTTTGCTATGCGGCAATGCACCAGCCATACAATGATTCTCAAGGCAATGTTTCCAGCTGCTATTTCGTGTAGTGGAAATTTTAGGGTGTGTGGTCAAAGTCTGCCCCTTTTTGTTAAATTAAAAACGCAGAAAATCCTGTTTTGGCATGTTTTTTAAAGATGGGAGGAATTTGTGCACACCAAAAATTTCCTGCTATATGATATCCTGATTCTACAGTATTGTGGTATCACATTCATACATGTACAGTCCACTCAACAAACATGTGATCAAAAATAAATGGGTTCCCAAGTTCATGATCTAACTCCAAGTGAAATACAGTAGATAAGCATACCCATCCCTTCAAAAACATGATCCTTGCCTTCAAAGATGTTTGCTGTGGCACTGCCACTACTTCCAACACAGTTACTTGCCCTAACGTTCACAGTGTACATTTCATTATACACAACAGTGATATTGGCTGTGGGCCCAAGGCTGATCAATTCTTGTACAGTGGGTCCAGTCACAGTGATGGTGTAGTTGTACACTCGACTGTCTACTGGAGGGTTCCACTGCAGTATAATACTGACATTGCTGTGAGCATACCGTTGGACAGAGGGTGTCACATTCACTGGAGAAGATAGAGGACCTGTAGTATTCAAGAAACATATTAATGACTAGAAATATGTACAAGCAAGCTGCTTGTGGGTGACTGTATCTATGAATCTGGTTTTTGAAAACCAGCACACAATATGCTGTAAAGCACAAAACTGAGATCAATGGAGAGTCTCATCTACATACATTAAGATCACCATGCTCTAGATTGGGTGTGATCATGTGTAAAACCTCCAAACCAAGAAAAAAGTGTTGTACATGAGTTCAGTCCTACGGTATTGAAACCCACATGCTTATATACGTACAACACACAAATACACGCATACACACGCATGCACACACACATTCTACAAAGGTAAGTAAAAAGCAGCTGACTAGAAGCCTGTAGCTATAGTTGTGGGTGTAATTTTGTTGTAGTTGGTAGTGTAATAAGTCTAGACGTTTATCACAGTAAACAACAACCTATTGTGTTTACTAACAACAAACTGAGGAAGTGATGCAACCAAAAGACAGTAAACTTCTGTATATTGGTCAGTAAACTATAATAACTGTTTTAAAAGAGCCTGCCAAACTGCCACAGGCTAAACTAGTCGAAGTTAGCTCAACAGAACTAGAGGAAGAAAAAAGAAAAAGTTGTGTGTCATCATGGTCAACATCAGGTACACTAAATATAGCTAAGAACGCCCGGGTACTCCAAATTAAACCAAGCGCTGGACTCCTCTAAGAAACCTTTAGGCGGGGAGTGGTCCCGCCCTTTCTGTAGTGGGCTACGGGTCGGGAGTTTAAAGGGACTGAAGCCGTGGTCTTACGATGATCGGAAAGGGAACTCCCCTGATGACCAGCATCTGAATCATCTAAATAAACATAGCTACCACTGAGTAAAACAGCTGCAGTTGGCATGTATACACTCAAAAACTAAATCATGTCATACTTATACTAAAAGAGGGATTCAAACGCAAGCAGACAGCCTCTAGGATAATGCTTGCATAGGTAAGAGGATGGGATCATCTGGCAATAGAAAGGGGTCATACAAGCAAAAAAGGACATTTTGGTCTGACACACCTGTGGGAGGATGGACAAGTACCCTACCGAACCCTTATTTTTATTTTGTTTTTAGTTTTCTCTTATACCCCCAAACACACACACACACACACACACACACACACACACACACACACACACACACACACACACACACACACACACACACACACACACACACACACACACACACACACACACACACACACACACACACACACACACACACACACACACATGGTAAACAAGGTTGCATCATTTTACAACTTTCTAGGTTCCTGTGGCAGAATCTACAACTTCCTGTCAGAATATGTATAGGGATTCGAGTGTAATTTATGCCTTTTGTGAGTGCAATTATTCCCAAATTGTACGACAATCCATGTGATTGCATATTGATAATATACTTCTAGTCTTTTAACACTGAGCTGTGCAACACAAGCAAGTAAGCCATGCCTTAAACAGGCGAGCTGATCGGTAACACTTTTGTTACTAAGAAGCCCATGTCAGTATAGGCATAAGATCAGAAATGAGACAGTGAAATGTCGCCCAGGTTGTAGAGTAGCACACAAAGTGAGCACAACAGGTCCGTTCAAGTTACGAGTATCAATAGCTATTGATAGTTACATGCTATGCCCAACACGGAGCAGCAATGACTATGAGTTTCGAATTTTCCAATGCAACCATCGCTTCTATGCCATATTTCAGGGGATTTTCGTTCCATTTTCACAGCGTTTCAGAGACCATAAGTAGTGTCAGATCACATGGAATGATGATAATATGATTCGTCAGATTTGAAATGTGTGCGCATTGGATGAATAAGAGTGCAATTACTGGCTCAATTTACAAGTGTGCAATTTGGAAATAATTGCACTCTTTCCTATAGGGAAAACTATAAAATCAAATCTAACCTGTTACCTAGGCAACATGTAAGAATGTTGCTCATATCTCTCTTCTAAAGTGATGTTGCCTAGGTAACAGGTTATATAATAGTCAGCAATCACAACTACAGTAAACAATGAACATACCTGCAAGAGTGAGGGTTATACTCCTGGGATTTAACTGGTCACTACATGTGACAACTGTTCCATTCAACATGGCTTCCAAAGTGGCAGTCACCCTCAGAGTGGATGTCAGGTTTGCCAGTGGTGGAGTAAGGATGAGGGCGGCAGTGAAGGTCCCACGATTTACACTTCGAGGTTGTTCATTCTCAAGAAATCTAACCATACTGAATGCTGTACTGCTCCACTCCAGGCTAGTAGCTCCTCCTGTCACAGTGCATGTCAGGATTACCTCCTCTCCAGGACATATGCCACCTTGAGCACTGGAGGTCAGTGTCACTACTCCATCTGAATATCAACATAATACCATACAGGGGATGTGTCACATGCATCCATGTGTACATGAGTGTGTAAGTGGGCTAAGGGTGGGGGTAAAGATAATAATGGGGCACTTCCCACTATATTCTAATGCCACTATATAATTGACATAATGGCCTTGCTTCCATTGCCAGAGTAGTCCTAGTCCAGATGTGAGGCTTAAGTTTGCCAACATCTTGATGGGAGAAATGACAGCAGCTCACCTGACAAGGGGAAAAGGAGATGTTGCAAGAACAGCACACCAATTAAATGGCGTATGAAGTGTATATGATGACATATCCACATCTTCTTTTTAACTGCAAAGAGAAAAATTGAAAATTGAAAATTGAAACCTATGTTGAAACAAAATTAGATCATGTAGTACCACATTTTCCATATTGACCACTCTAGTTGTGGTCCACTCTAGGAAGGATCTACTATAGTTCTAGTCTCACTATCAGTAGTGGACCTATCTCCCAGTCATCCCAGAAGAGTTAGAAGCTGGTATTGGCTGAAACAAGTTCTTTAAAGCAGCTCACTCCTAATACATTTCATCAAAGCAAAAATAAAGGTGGCGTAGTTCATTAGCTTTGGCTGCTACATGATGGTTCATCATCATGGGACAATCCTGAGTGAAGTACAGCACCAATTTCACAGCTTGTGTGCTGAGTAGCAGGCAAAGGCATTTCTTACTAGAGATATGTGAACATACACGGAGATCACAAGAACCAAGCATTGTCCTTACTTCATACATAGCAGATGTAAGTTGTCACTATAGCAGACTGCTAAGTAAGTCATCATACATACTCTGTGAGCAGCGTGGCTTGTCTGTATCTCTTGTAAAGCAGGCGTGCTTACGCTGTTTACACTGCAATACAGCATTACATATGGCATGTAATTAGCATGTGACTGAGATGAACACAGTTGGAGGGTCAGTCAGTTCAACTCAGTTCAGTCGAATCATAATGTGGGGTTTACTCTGGCTTTCCCCAACTGTAGCCACAGTGGAAGAAGCGAAGTAAAGGAAATTGATATCCAGGCCTAAACCTAAACCCTAGTCATCTCTTACAACTGCATGAACCACTGGAGCTTTGGCAATGGAGCAGAGGATAGACACATTTCAAGTCTCAGGCTGGAGATATTGTAGGCATTGACTCTGCATAGTGAGTATTCCACCATAACTAATTGCCAAAGTATTGTTAGTTTCTACTACAGCCAGCAGACTGGGGTATTAGTATATAGCAGTGAAGTTTACGCAGTGAAACAGCAAATACAGGAACTTATAAAAGCAGCTAAGCTAGCTATGGAAAAACAGTCAGCATAGCAGCTAGTATATAGGCAACTACATATGTAGTAATCTGTAGTTCACCTCCACACCAGCAACAATACTGAAATAAACACAATATCACTGGCAGTGATACATACCTCTATATGAGGTAGCTTGCAATCAAGTTGACTTAGTCATTAATGGTCAGAAAGTGTAGGTGTGTACATCTGTAATAATATGTTAGAAAGCTGCTTACATAAATCTGGGATGACTGCATGACTACCCACAGACTGAGTTTAGCACCTGTGTAAAAAATGCCTTTGTGTCTACACTGTGTGGTTACAGCACTCACTAGCATCTCGGCACCAGGAACTGGAATGAAGCTTAAATAGCTATACAAGTAGCAGAAGCAGAGGAAAGGATAGAATCCTTGTCATGATATATTGCACAAAAGATTGCAAAAGTGAAATGGCAAAATGCAATGATCAAAAATAATGATCCAACTGTTAGGTAGCCTCATCCCCAGGCTCATTTCCTCTTTCCACACACGGGAGGAAAGAGCCTGGTAACATTGGGAGGTTCAAACCATTGACTTCCGGCAGCTCAGACAGGGCAGGGTGCTTCCAATCAGATTGCGGAATGAAATCATGTGAATGTGTGACTCTCTAAAGGTGTGGCGGACAAAAATTACCTAGCTGAAGACAAACCAGGACTGCAGAGGAGGTTGGAAGCTAGTAATTAGTGATGTGCACGGGATAGCAATTAGTGCAATGTGAATGATGTAATCTTTGAGGCTGATATTGAATGTGAAATTGATTTATACAACAACGCCCTCGCTTGTTTGGAACGAACGTCGCTCAATGGACACCACCACGTGAACTCTAGCCGCTATGGCATTTGCGCTATGGCATTTGATGATGAGCAGAGTAGTCTAAAAGGATTCCCAAGGAACCGCTCAAATGCTTCACTTATAGACATTATGCAATTAACGTCATCACCTCACGTAAGCAGATGTGAAACAAACAGTGGGCGGAAAGCTGGATACTACGCCGCCATTTTGAGTTCGCAAAAATGGCCATGGTATATGGAGAGTAAGTACAGCAAAGCAGTTTGCGAGCTCCTTTCTCACCAGTGCAGGAAGTGATTTTATATTTACACCTAGAATGCACAAGGTCTCAACAGGATCTGACGCTCACCTAAGCGAATAAGCTTACCTGCATGCCTCGTTGATGCAGTGAGCTCGCAAAGTGCTTCACTGTACTTACGCTCCATAGACCTCTGGACCATGGTCTTTCTTGCCACTCAAAATGGCGGCATAGTATCCGGATTTCCGTCTGCTGTCTGTTTGGTTATGCGAGGTATTGCTATAACGAAGGATTATAGCGGGCACCCGCAGCCTTCACACCCACAACAACCCTCATACCACAGCTGTCACAACTACAGCAACCACACCTCTCACACTCATAGCCTTCACACTCACAGCCCTCACCACTACGACCCTGACACCCATAATTAACCCTCACGTCTATGTGTACCTACGTACAACCCTCACACCTAACATGTGCATGCACATGCACAACCCTGCACCCGCAGCCTTCACACCCATAACCCTGCATCCACAGCCTTCACACCCACAACCCTGCACCCACAGCCTTTACACCCACAACCCTGCAACTGGAGCCTTCACACCCACAACCCTGCACCCGCAGCCTTCACACCCATAACCCTGCATCCACAGCCTTCACACCCACAACCCTGCACCCACAGCCTTTACACCCACAACCCTGCAACTGGAGCCTTCACACCCACAACCCTGCACCCGCAGCCTTCACACCCATAACCCTGCATCCACAGCCTTCACACCCACAACCCTGCACCCACAGCCTTTACACCCACAACCCTGCAACTGGAGCCTTCACACCCACAACCCTGCACCCGCAGCCTTCACACCCACAACCCTGCACCTCCAGCTGGGTTTCTTCATTGTCAACTCCTAAAATTTTATGCTGTGACAAATGCACATATTTGATCAATTACTTTACAGCTCGATGATGGTCATAGATCGAATACTTTTGATTTGGGATGGCAAGCACGTGTACATGTACACCAGCAAACATACTAGTCTGCATGGCAAAGCCAGCTTGGGTCTGGCTTTAGCCTCGTTCCCAGGCCCCGCCCAGCTTTCCGTCGCCTTTAGCTTTTCCGTACTGCAAGCGACGGAAAACTGGGCGGGGCCTGGAACGAGGCTAGTCTGGCTTCGCCAGACTACAAACATACACCACAAAAATTATATTATATACACAGGTCAGAGGAAGCATTGGACATCCAATCTGCCTGATTATTTCTTAGTATTATGATGGACTTACGCCAGGAATGAAACTTTCATTCACCAACAAGCCTCCTTTCACCAGCTACACCACCCTCACCACTCATAGCGGCTTCATAGAAGGGATTTCCCCCGCATATAAATTATGCGACATCACGCGTTGCTGTATGCCTGCCTTTGCATTGCATGCTGGTAATAAAGAAGCCTGACCGTAAAGTAGCCTAAAGACCGTGAAGTAAGGCTTTTTAAGCTACGTGGCACTGGGAACACGATAAAGCCCTACAGATAAAGTTTTGTAGGCTAAGTGGCACTGCACTCCAAAAGTGTTGTAGAAAAGTGTCTAGGCCATTTGGCAAGTTCTCTAAGAAATGACTCTAACTGATCAAGACCCTTCCTTGAAACCGTATCTAATTCTTACTGCGAAAGAGCAAGGTGGGCTGGCATGTTTCAATGACAGATCTTGTTGCATGAGAGAATGCTCGGGTTAATTGAAACGATTTGTGTGCTCTTTGGATGTTTTCTTCCACTGATTGTGAAGCCATGAAGCCTCCCTTCCACCAATACCTCAAACACTGCCCTGCTTCCTTTACCAGAAGGACTGAGCCATCCACCTCTTGCACACTATGGGGCCACAGCAGTGCCACGCCCATGGCTGAACCCTACACACTATATTGAATATTTAATCACCAGCACCAAAGTCTTTCACCATGGTAACTTGTGCCTACACCAAGTCCATGCTTATGGCAAGGGTTTGGTGTCATCAGTGTATGAGAAGCCTCCTGCATAGGAGCTGTAGGGTTTTGGCCCAACCATGCACTTTTTGACAGACCAAACCTGCGCATGGCCCTGGTTACCAGTATCTACGTATCCCAAAATATGATATACAGGTGAGTAGTTCTAAGTCTGAACCTCCATAGCTACACCATTAATTTTAGAAGCACATAAAATATGTACTTTCAGTCCATGCACACTTTGTTTGTTAAAACAAGCCATCCAAGAAGAGGAATGTTGTTGTGACCATGCAGAGGTTTGTTGTTGTTACTTGCATGAAAGAACAGTTAAAATGTATGGAGATGCTCTTATGGAATTTCTTGTATTCCCTAGAGCCCAGGGACCAGTATATCTTGGAAGTTATTGTAAACAACATTTGTAAGTAACTCACATGCAGTAGCATTTGTGTCCAACATTCAACTGAAACAACATACTTTTGGTCACAGCAACATCTCTGTTTTTACTGTGCATGCATGCATGCATGCATATGCATGCTTTCAGTCCATGCACACTTTGAATTTGATAGTAAAACAAGCCATATTTGAAAAGCTGTCCATCATTGATTTCCGTCAGAGTTTAAGCCATTTTGTTTCACTCAGCCAGACTGCAACATGTACACACAGCCAAGTTACACACAAATGGGTGATTACTAAATGGTGGATGTGTAGCAACTGTTGAAATCCTGCTCGTCAGAACATAATAATTCACATCATTAATTTTTGGCCAATAATGGCCTCAGAAGCAATTAATCTCCTATAGTGTCTACCCTGACGGACCATGCCCCCAGACACCCCTATAGCCGCTATGTGCAGCCTGCAAGACTTTGACCACACCACCATTAAATATATAGCTCAGAAATTGCATCAATTCTAGTTGAGCAGGTAGATATTGATAACAATAGCAAAGCTATTTTTCATGCATATGAGCTTATAACAAGGACGTTGAGTGAGACCTTGTACATACAAGTGTACTTCTTGCCTTTTAGGTGGAAATAAACTGTTGTCTGCTGTTGTCCTGTTGAGCTATCTACATAGCCTCATTCCCAGGCTCTCCCCACTAAGGAGGGGGAGAGCCTGGTACATTTTATCACATGCGTGACGTCAAGGGTAGACACAATTTAATTACGCAGGGGTGGACTAAGCTGGGCACCCACGCACGTTCACGCACAAGGGTTTTCAAGACTGCTACAGTCTTCTTTTCACGTAAATATGGCTTTGGTGTGTTACCTTCGTCTTTGCAGTCAGCGATATATAGTTGTCTACGTAGAACTAGTCGATTTCTTGAGTCAGTGGCGACAACTCGAACAACAATGACACTAGCTTACAACACACAAAAATCACGAAATTTCTTGCCATTCAGCCTGTCAGGTACCATGTCTGACACTCTGAGAACCCTAACCCTAACCCTAACTCTCCCCCTCCTTAGCGGGGAGAGCCTGGGAACGAGACTACTATCTATACAGAAATACGGGAATCCATAAGGTCATATACACAATCTACTTTGTGAGCATTGGAGATTAGCTTGGACCTTGTTGAACTGTCACAGTGTCATTAAATAAAATCATTGGATATGAAATCGTACTATTTATTAAGTATAGTGAGTGAACTCATAATAATCCTAACCCTAAACCCTGACCTATTCTCACATTTAGCCACATACACATATTGTATGCACAAACTATAATAGGCACAAAGTAAGTATATATCAATGAGTTAGATGCCCTATAGTGCTCCATTTACTGCTGCACAGGGCCATAGTGTGTTAAGTTAGTCACCATGTTTGAATCTACTGCTGCACAGGGCCATATGCGACATTCTCCTTCAGTTCAATGTTCTGAGACTGGCCAACAACATCCTCATACACTGGTGCTGGCTGTTGCTGCTGCTGCTTGTGAGCTACAGTCAGAGAGTAGCACTTCTGGCAGTTGGATTTCTTCCTCACAGTACAGTAGTACACCACAGCACCAACCAGTGCTCCGGTGATGAATGACACAACACAGGAGACAACTGCTGTTATAGCAATACTGGTGGAACACGAGGTGCAGATATTGCCTACTTCATTACTGGAGTCTGCCGAAAAGTAATGCTAGTGGTAAAGTCATACATAGTCACAGGAAGATTTTATGTTTGCATTTATTGAATTAATGGGAAGAAACTCATTTTTACCAGTGGGAGTAGGAGTCTGAGTGGGGGTTGATGCCTGTGTAGGTGACTCTGTGGATGCCTGTGTGAAAGTCTGTGTGGGTCTGGGGCTACAGGTGACACCTCGTGGATTGGGTGTCCACTGACCATCCCTTCCACACACTGCTGTCATCACTCCCTCTGGAACAAACCCTGGGTCACACTGGAACATCACCACTGAACCTTCTGTTGTGCTGGTGTAAGGCTGCACAGATCCATTGACTGGAGTGGGTGGGGCTCCACAGTCAGCTGTAGGATTGAAGTGACTGTCACGATGGTTAACTATACACTGTTAAAATAGAGGTGTGAAATTAACACCGGTAGTGTTAAAGTAAGCATATATCTGCAGTGCAAGTATCAACCCATGAGGTGTAGTATAACACTTGGTTGTTTAGTTCAGCACCAGCATGGCTTAGTGTAAACCACCATGGAGTAGGATTGACACCAATGTGAGGTTCACATGATACACGCAAGAAAGGGAGGTGTTATACCAACACCAGGAGTGCTATTTATGTAGTGCTAAAGTTAACCCAGTAGGTGCAGTGTAACACTATATGTTTTACTTTAGCCCTAACATAGTTTAATTTAAAACTCTAGTGTAGAAACAGCACCAACAGTAGGGTTTATAAGGTTCATACTCTAGTGCACCTCAAACAAGAATTTCCTGAGTATTTTTTCATAAAACATACAGATAGCTACTTTATTACACACTTCCTCAGTTAATTTGCTACAATACATTGATGTTAACCACCTTGAAACAACTGCTGACATCAATTTGAAGGCGCTATATATCATGGACTTGCTAAATTTGGAGTTAAACATATAGTGGTAAAAGTCCAGACGCTTGCTGCGGTGGGAATCCGTGCAGAGATGCAGTTTCTAGCCTGCTGTGTCTCACTGGGTAAGTATTTCCGTGCTACGCATGCGCATACTGAACTTCGTACTTTGCACTTTGTACAATCGCGTGATTTTCGGCGCGCGGGCAGCGCAGCAGCTGCCGATTTCTCTTGTGTGCGATTTGAACCTTCTGTGGCCTTTCCCTGGTTTGTAACTTCTAACTTTTGTGATTCTAGCAACCTCCTACTGTTTTAAAGTAGTCGCTGTCGACGTTTAAAATGTGTGCGCATCCCGCGCATCCGAGTCGGCGTATCACTGATAGTCGAATCGGTGACTCTCGCATCAAGGACAGCTGGAAGATGAATGTTATAGTAAGCACGCACTGGGTTGGACTTCGCTCCCCCAGATTCCAACAGGAGAACAAACAATTCTGTATTTTTGGAGTCCTTCTACCGCAAGAGACAGCAAAAAGACAGTGGAATCAGCTATCATAGTGAGTTGCAAGCAATAAACTCTAGTGTGAACAAGACTAGGAGATTGCCAGAGCATGCATGCAGTACACAACCTGTATAACTGTATCTATAGGCTTATTTTTTATATATACCAACATGCAGTTGATTTCACTGTACGGAATGCCATTATACATATCTATATTTGTAGCTGCTCAAGAAGCTCAAGGCTGAGGATGTGCTAACAGGGAGTATCAACTGAGAGAAAATGAGGGGAAACGTTTGGAGTGGCAAAGCTGTGTGGACTAAGCCAATGACGACTTCTCTACTACAGGTGGCGGATAACATGGTAAGACAACATTCAACAGGAAAACGTTAAAATTTTTTTGGAAAGGCAAGGGTCGACTTGAGGGATTCAGCTGCTGATGAGCTACCACTGGCCCAAGACATAGCTGTATATGTGCCTACCATTATGTACCTTGGCTACAATCGCTTGTGAAGGCAGATGAATAAAACACGACTCCTTGGGCAGACTCTTCGAAGGTGAAATTGTGAAACCAACGCACTACATTGGAACTATAGCCTCAATCTGAGTCAGTTGATCTTACCCAAGACTTCTGTGCCTAGCGCTCAAGTTCGTCGCTAGCAGCACTTACCCCACAGGCATGTCACTAGCTTGAGCTATATTTTCATGTAGCATTGTTTTAATACTTAGCTATTGAAAATTTTTCGGCAGTTTAATTTTCGTTGCTGTCTAGGTCTACAAAATATGTTAACACCAAAATTTACAAGATATATAAATTGTCTCTAACAGCGTGTTGTGTCAATCTTCTCCATGTAGAGAATGAGAGTGCAGTAGCTCTGCTCCTGTTGTTGATGTGGTATAAAACTGGAGTCGGCTTCGGTTGTTGGAGGTGAGGTTTACATTTGAGTAAATGCCTCCTCCTCACTTTAGACTAAAATGTAGTGCCGTAGTCTCGCGAAAAACGGCCCATGGGCGGAGCACCTTACAAGTCTGCCAAAGAGGGGGGTGGGCGCTCTTTCGGGTGTTTCCGCATTTAACCACGAAAGAGCGCCCATGTCTTGTTTACAGCGACTCGATGCCCTCGAAGCAAATAATTGGACAAACAGTAACGTACAACAGAACCACCAGCGGCTTCGAAGTCGAGTCCTAACAACACACAACGCTCTGAACGGCACCATGTCACCGTGAGCATGGTGTCGCTCGGAGTGCACACCGCATTAGCTACGTCCGTCTACGCAAAGATGCCTTGTAGCAACTTCGGTGAAGTATTACACGAAGTTTCTTACCTCAGATACGCATACTGTGCTTCTCAAACTCCACGTGAAGCTCGCTCCAGGGTGGGCACTCATTCGAGTAAACTTTGACCCTGTACAGGAAACTGGGCGAAAAGTAGGGGGTGGGCGCTCTTTTGTAAGTGGGCCCTTTTTCGCGAGACTATGGTATAGAAAAAGGGGAGAAGGCATTTTGGTTGATTTACTTACTAGGCCCAGTGAAAACATGAGTGAATGGTCTGGTCAATTAAGGGAAATCCATGGACCAAGAGCGCATAAGAACGGGCGGGTAGAGTAAGAGCGTGTAACTACGTAAAATTCGAAACCGGGCGGAATTTACCGCCAGTACTAAAAATAGTAACATGCACTGCGCACGCTGCGTTGACATAAGCCTTTATGCATTGTTGCTAAGCGCACACGTGACCGGATGTTCTATTTTTAGGACGGTTCAATAATTTTGCCCGGACTACAGGCTTCTATTGGAGTTACACGCTCTTACTCTAGCCGCCCGTTCTTATGCGCTCTTGATGGACATAGTTAGCAGTGATGCAGAGAAGGCAGTTGCGTTCTCACTTTTATTGTGAAATGACATGCATCCACTCGGTCCTTCATGGACCTGCATGTTTAAAAGACAAATACAAATACATGTAAATATTATAAATGCATGCACTTACACTAGCTTGCTTGAAATACATGAAGGAAATCACTATGACTGCGTCTACACAATCTTTCTCTCGATGTAGGACGAGGATGATCCGGATTCTGCTCTCAGAGAAAGCAAGTCAAACTTTGAATTCCATATTGTTAGTTTGTTGTGTGCATGGACAAACTGAAGCTGCTTATTTTATCGCATGTTAGGTTATTGCATTTGTGCGACTTGTTTATGGACTGTTATTCATCCATTTTATTGTACTTGTTCGTTTTTGAAGTATACATTCAACATGTGTTTGAACTTTGAACTTTGAATCCTCCAGTGCTAAATTTACCCAAAAACTGGTGTACCCCTACACAATTACACCATTTAGAGGTGCCAATTGAGCACTCTCAGCTGGTGTCACCAATATTTGGCCTTTGAAGAACTCCACAATACGGTGCTATTCTAAATCCTCTGGTGCTAAACATGCCCAGGAAGCTGGTGTAGTTCTACACCACTAGAGTGTAGCATTAGCACCATTTTAGAGGTGCTATCCGAGCACCCAAAGGTAGAGTCACTGAGTGGACACTCAAGTAACACCTCTTTTAAGTGTTAATGTAACACCTCATTTTTAACAGTGTAGTCTACAAGCAACATGCTTTCGATCTTTCACATTCATGATTGTAGGTTGATTGGTTTTGATTGGTTTCCAACTACAGTAGTCATGCAACAATTTTTTTTTCTGCCAAGGTACCTCTTTGATCAACCCTTCGTATGAGGTGGCCATGGTGGTAAATGTAAATTCATGACAAATACAACTGACATAAGTTTTTGCTGTGGCTACTGAGTCCAAGAAAATCTAACTACCTAAACTTTTTCCTTTCTGAGTACAATTGAAAGCATCAATAAACACTTAACCTTGAAACTAAGCACAAAGTATTGCATCTGACATGAGTTGCAATGCAATAGGAAAGTCAAAAGTCACAAGCAATACTCACCTGGTTCCCTACACTGCAGAGTGGCTGGGTCAGGTCTCCAGGTCATGTTGGTACACACTGCACTCATCTGTGTCCTTGGAACCAGCCCTGGACTGCAGCTGTAGGTTATGGTGGCCCCTTCTGCTGCACTTTGGAAGTTATCAATGGACCCTCTGCTTGGGGGAATGGGCTCCTCACAACCAGCTGTAGCAACAATAAAATGTCACAGATGGTTTTAACTCTTCTACGAGCTCATATATGCAAGTTATAGAGAACCCTTGCACTCTTGCACTCTTATTAGGATGAAGAACACTCATTCGGGAGAAGTAGACAGAGTGATCCTCAAGGTCCTACCAGATGTAAGGACTAGCATGGCATGATTTAAACTCTGTATACTGGCTGTAAGGTACCCACTGAAAATCTCCTTTTCACGACCTATGAGTGGTATTATTTTATGGAAGCTAGACTCAACTAGTCCATCCCTCTCACACACAGCATATATATATATGTATGTATTTTATGTAGGATACATAGCATATCATTCACCTCACCTTCAAAGTAGGTCAACATGGCAGCTCTACTGGTTCCAATGCAGATAGTGGCAGTAACCTCTATAGTTTGTCTTGCATTGTATGGTAGAGTAAGTGTGGTTTCATTGATTCGTGAGGTGGTTGTCATAATGTTGGTCCCACTGATGGTATAGTTGTCCACTGGGACTCCTCCATCAAACTCTGGGTACCCCCACTGTACAGTAACAGTGACATTGTGAGGACCATAGTGCTGGACATGGTAGCCTGGGTTCTGAGGAGGTGATGACTGACCTGGCATACCTGGGTACAAAGAACAATGGAGATTGTGGTAGCATCAGAGTGCATTCATAGGGATGGCAATTAATTTGGCCACAGTGGTGTACAAGCAGGAAAACAGAAAATCACGACTACAAAATTGCATTTCTTTGCATGGGAAATAAACAATATAAGGTATCCATCAAGCAGTGGTCTAGAACCATCTACAGATAACATGCATATGCACATACATACATGAACAATCAACGAACCCCATCTCCTTCATGAATAAAACTAGTACGTCACAAACTTGCCTGTATAACTTTTCATACAAAAAAGCTACTCGATATTTACAACAATCAGTCACTACAGAGGCCATTCGGCAATAGTTTGTGACATACTAATTTTATTCTTGAACATGTACCCTTAAAGAATAGGAATGTTATGCAAAGTCACCCATTGCGCAGGATGCATTTCGACCAATACCAGGCCTCATAAGCTGCATTGCATGCACATGAAGCAGCATGCTTTCTACAGCTTCATGTTTCAATATACATAAAAACAATCAAGATTTCTTAACTGCTGGCTAATACTGCTCACTTGCAACATTAAGGGTTAGGCTCATTCTTTCACTGGGTTCATCACCACGACATTCAACCACTGTCCTATTTAGTCCAGCTGTGGCAGTGACTGTCAGGGTGATGGTGAGGTCTGCTATTGTTGTTGGGTTGGTGGGATCAGGAACATTGCCAGTGAGGGCAGGCTGAAAACCTCTAATAACTTGCTGCTGCCCAAGTGAACTGGTTGGAAAATAATCAACATCAATATCTGGCAAAACAAACCAAGTGACGACAGTTGTACGTGGTGCTATGCAGGTGTAGGTCACCACCTCCCCAGGACAGGCAACCTGCCTTCCATTCAGAGTAGAAATCATTGTCACAGCAGCTCTACCTGAAGTGGATGGCATGATTACAATCAGCACTTGCATCATGAGGCTTTCTTGTTTCTAGTTAATATCAAGAGTGCTTTCTGCTAGTAAATGAAACCTGGAAATTTTCACTTGATTAACAATGTTTAATATGCTTCACAAACAGCATGCATCAGGGCATCACATGTGGTAAATTTTTGGCTTGTCTGCAAGTAGCCCTAATATATAAAACTCAGCATGTGCCATGTGATCATACTGACATTATGGCCACATCCACTGCTCACAATCAGCATTCTGCTGATTTTTTTCTATGTCACAGCAGAGATGATGGGAGTGTGGCTTTATATCATATACAGTCATGAAGCAACCATAAATACAAATAATAGCACTTGAATTGGCCACTGTTATAATCATGGTTTGGAGGTATTAGAATCTGAGTTCCATGGATCCCAGATAGACCTGGAAAGGATATAATTCATCTTACCTATGTTGCAGTGGCAACTGACAAAGATGAACAACACTGCCAGGACCTGAAAATCATCACAAGTAGAAAGTAGATAATTACGCTTCATGTGCATGAAATGGCATTTTAACCAAAGGCAGTGGTTGTTGTAAATCATGTACTATGGGACCAAGTACATTTGCAAATGTCTTCCTAGGCCCTAGGCACTTGAGGGTAGCTACATTTTTTAGTAGGAAAAGAGGTTTCTGTGTCATGTTGCCAACTTGAGATTGCATGGAAACAGTTTTTGACGATTCAGCTGAATGCTTTGTCATCAGGGTGAAAGCATAAAAGTTGGTGTAAATAACATTTAGCTATGGCATGCACTACTCAGAACGTGTTAATGCAAGTCAGAGGTCAGTAAGGATTGCTCCTCCCTCCTCATCTCCTCATCCCTATGGCCTAGCAACACAGGGCTTCCAGCCTCGGTTATAAAGCAATCCTCTGTGGATGTCATCTGGATGTGTCACGTTCCAGCACCAATGTCTCCTCTCAAGTTGTTGTCCAGCACCAAGGTTTCCTCAACAAGGAGAGCCTGGATAAAGTTAGTTGTGCACTGGGTATGGCCTAGTAACAGTTTAGCCAGACAGGTTAGTCAACCAGTAGGTAGTACATGCTCTGCACTATCTCACCCACATAATAAGATCTATTTTCATTGTCTGGATGAGGGACATACCAGAACTAGCAGCGCAGTAAACTCAGCAGAAGAAAATGACTACAAACTGGCGGTAGCGTTCAGTTGAACATTGTGGTGGAGAGCATTCCCACAACCCTTTCTGCTTCCTTAGCAAGCAAAGGAGATTCAGACCATGATGGCTGTGGGGTGGACATGTTTGCTCAAGCTACTATTAAAGACACATGGCCAACCAAAAGTCACCATTGCTCTTTGGCTTTGTCTTAGGCAGTGTAGCTTACTTTAACTTGATAGGCTAGGCCTATGCCTTGCAGCAGTAATCTAGATGCATAAGATGCATCAAAATATCAACAGACCTGCATTTCGTTGAGCATAGTAGGCGGAGGTCCACAAAACTGTATTCTCGCGCGTGGAAACACCCTTTTCCGCAAGTCGGGGTGTGGCCACGCGGAGGCGGTGCCGATGCTGCGCATATAATTTAGAAGGTGTACCCACACGCATGACACGTGGCTGAGACCTGAAGGGTTACCTGTTTGTTTACTTGCGCTTGAAATGCCTTGGTTTGGAGAAAAGCTCAAGGTGAGAACACGTGTAGCTAGTAACAAGCCGTTAACGACAGTACGTATGCTATACTGTATTTATACCAGCCCTAACCCAACCCTAACCACACCCTAACCATATAAATCACTGTATAGTATACGGATGCTAACGTACTATACTATAGTTTTCACAGCTATGCAATTGAGAGTGGTGAAATTTAAAATGTGCAACGTACTTTTTTAAACTCTACCATCCCACATTTACATTTACTTCTTATATTCTTCCTCCAAATCATGCAAATATATTTATTTGAGTTAACGGGTAATATTTTGGCGGCATAAAATCTGACAATGTACTTGTAATGGAATTTCCTGATATGAAGCGTTTTACCGTTGAGTACGTATTAAGTGCCTGGTTTTGGGGACATTACGACTATGGTGAAGGTGGGGAGTGGGCGCTAGATGATTAGGCATGTATAGTATCTGCTTAAGCTGTGAGACCTATAGGGCCTCTCATTTTGCCAGTTATTGACTCATCTCTGTGCTCAAAGCTTTCAGGAACAAGAAAAAGAGAAAATCAATCAATTGTTGCTCTAACCTCACGTACAAGTGGATGGCAATTGGAAGTAACATATTCCTGGGAAGTTTCGTTTTGTCAAGCGGCCTTACCTACATACTTTCTTCTCCATAGGTAGGGCTGGTATTTTTGGGGTTAAATTGCCAGTCCTTTTTTGGGGTGTTGATTTAGGGTAAAATAACTTAAGGCATAAAATGGGTTAAATTCGAGTTTTACCCTTTGAGCCCAGCAGAAATTCATGCAGGTCATAATAATTGTTCACTTTGCCGAGATGCATGTGCAAAAATGTACGAAACATGCATACAAAACTTAATCATAATGTGAAAGCTGCCCTTTGAGATCCTGATTGAGGTAGAGGGTCATCTGCATACGAAGAGTCTTGGGTTCATTGAAGAGTGATTTGAATGCTGAAGAGTTCGCACTTTGCTGAAACTACGCTCGGTATCTACACTACCAATGCTAATGCACAGCAGCTGTAGTGTAGCTTTGGCAAGAGTTGGGTAGAGCACTGAAGTATCTTTCCAGTATTCGAGAATCCTTACGTAAGGATTGTTATACGTAGATAATCGCAGGCGGATAATCTGGGCAATCTTTGAGTTCACAAAACTTCATCATACTTTTGCAACATTTCGACCCCGAAGGGTCTTCTTCAGGTAAATACAGCACTTGGAGACACAGTTTTACAAAACAGACCTATCAGGTCTCTTTTGTAAAAGTGTCACGACTCACAATCCCTAATAGCACAAGCAACACAGAATGCACCACCATCCACCTGCTTGCTGTAAACCATCCAAGGGCGTCTGAAAGCCATATATGTGCTGAAAAGAACCATTACAACCACCAAGGTACTGTGTTAGAAATACTGTGAAGCTGCTTGTGATTCTTCAACAGATCATACTTCTGTGCTATTGTCAGAGCCTGCACAGCATTGCAAAACTCTTGAGTCAACTTTGCGACATCCACGGAAGTGCAGCCTGCCCCACTCTCACTGAGAGTTAGCAGTACTATCATTGCCCGTTGTAGTCAGTGGTGAGAGCTGCTCAAGACTCTGGCAAGTAGCAGCCACTCGTTTTCCTCGCTCGCTTCCTCACTTGCTCTTTCTGTCCCATGATAGAAAATGTACGCTTACATGTGTGTGCACATACCCACGCCCTAGCATCACTGGATCCACTGTGCAAACTGCGTCATGCAGAAACGTGCCCCCTGCGGACCTCAACCAGAGAGCGGGCAGTTTGTCCAAACCCCCTGAATCCCCCCAGCATATGGGCCTGAGTCATAGAAGGAGTACCAGCGAGTGGGTACAACGACTGGAGGCTTGCACAGTTAGTCCATTATGCACACAAATCTCCTTGAAGTGCAGTTCAAGTTTGTGAGCATGTTTGAAGATTGCTCCAAACTTGATCACCACCTTCCTTACATGATTTATTCCACATTGCTGAAATGCAAAAGCTTAGTGTTGTGTGCAGCCTTGAGGTCCATGCAAAGCTTTCTTATGTACTTGGCAGAGTCTGTTGACAGTCCGAAAACGTCTTCCCATCTAGACCTTCTCAATGTCAGTAAACACACGGGCTAGGCCAAGGGCAAGTGCTGTACTGTTGCAGGACTTCAGTATGCTTGCATCCATGTCACCACTTTCGGGTTTCTCTGAGGATCATAGAATGTGATCAGTGTGTTGAGAGCTGGCCTCCCAAGTACATCAGGAGACTCGTTGAGGATGAAACAAATCATCTGATCAGCAATTTTGACCTTGATAAATGTCATGTGTTGCTCATACACTTCTGGGAGATACTTTCTTGAAAGTTGCTGAGACATGGGCGTGGTTCGTACAGCTGGACAATACTTTCAAAAACTTGCCCAATGTAGCTGTCTGCCTGATGGATGGAAATTGCCGAGAAGGATATAGAGCTCAAACAAAATCATGAATTGCACCTTCAGTTTTTTGCTCTTTGGCTTTGGCTCTGACCTCACTTTCAAAACGTGTCAGCTGCTGTCTTGTCTTGTAGTTCTCTTTTATTCTCTTGTGCCTCTTGAAGCTATTAAGCCTAGATGTTCATTTACTAAATCATCAGGGTGATCACGAGCCAGTGTCTTACACTTTTTTCCAGACATCATTGCAGATAGGCTAGCTACCCTGACAGCCTAGACACTAAATGGCTGCAAAATTGAGAAGGCCCTCTACATGTGCTGTATATTTTCGGGTTATACCCCAAAACTAACTACTACTTCAGAGTGATGAAATTAGGCATAAACCAGTTAAATTCAAAGAATACCAGCCCTGTCCATAGGTTAATTAGCTGACTGTGTGTGCTATAGTTATTGATGTTTTGCACACCTGAGTATCGGTTTGCCCACTGTAAAATCCTGTGTCACCATGGATCCCATTTCCTGATTGCAAATGTTTGGCCCTGTATAGTGTTCGTGGATTACCTCTCAGGCTCAGTGCTTTAACAGCTGTATCCAGCTGTGGTGTCAAACTTCAGTAGTTAAGTCCTCTCAGGCTTGGAAAGACAGGCATTTGACATATATACACATGCACTCTTGTGGCTTTTCATTTACTCATTCATATTCATTCATTACTATATTTCCACTTGGGGTGAAGTTTATGGGGGAGGGGGTGGGATTTAGGATTCCCCTCCCCCTTGAAACTTACTCATTTTGTGATTATGACACTCCTTATACCAGTAGCTGCCAAAATGAAATGCTCTTTGCCATCTTTATGGCATACCTGCAATATGAAATATGACTCTCTTCTAAATATAGAAGACAAATGGGATATTTCCCTACAGATGAGTACTGCTTTCTTGACATTATTTGTCTACCCCTGATTTTTAATTTTACAGGATATAGCAGTACTGTTGGTTCTTCTTTATCCTGCGGCTATTACAGGCAAGTGGTGCATGTGAAGTATTTCTTGTAGAGTGTCTGACACTGTTGTGGAAAACTGTATGTTGGTTGTCCAGTAACGATGTTCTGCATGTTGTTATTTCATTCTTGTAGCCGAAGTCACATTAGTGTCCAGTGTGGAGCAGAATGGTAGAACAGCAGCATGTCCACGAGAGGTGGTGACCTTCACCTGCACTGTGACACAGGGAGTCTCACTCAACTGGGCTAGTACTGCTTTCACATCATGCGACTCCACCCCCACATATACTCTTGAAGTGAGTACTTCAGTGGGTAGTATCAGCATCTGTGGCAGTTTCCAAGCCAACCTCACAGCTGTTACTAACAGCACTCAAATGCAAGGATCCCTTCAAGCAGACTTGACTTCTACTTTATCTCCAAACACCATCGTGTCACCAGGGACAATGGTAACATGCTCTGACCTGATTGTTGGAAGTTCACTGAGCAAATCATACCCAAACATTGCAAGTAAGCCAGCATGCAAATTTGTTTTGTAAATATTGGTTGATATATACATCTATACCATATAATGTGTTTCGTTCATGGGAGAAACCTTTTGCAAATACTGTTTTTTTTTGGCAATGTGTGAAAATAGCATCTTGCAAAAATCGGTGAAAATCTGACCCTGCAGACTCTAACACTGGGGACGTCCCTTCATGATCTGTATGTAGTCATGGCATTGTTAAGTTACTTCCAGTGTGCTAATCCCATGCTACCAATAACAATGCATCTATGCACTATCAGTAGTTGTACCTGTTTCAAGTATGTATTACCTCCCACAAAACTGCGAAGGGTCTGTGATGTCAGACTAGACAGCATAAGAATTGTGGATACTAGAAAAATGTATATAGGAGTTTGTGGGAGTGAGCCTTACGTATGTGCTTAGCCTACACATAGTAGGATAGGGCACTCAGTAACAACTCAACGGAAGCCACTGTCCAACAGTGCTACTGTAGTTATGCTCAGTCTCACACTGACATAGCTATGCTGGCCTTAGTTCATACACAGTAGGTGCCAGCTTTAATTTGCTTGGTCGACTCTACTGTGCATGTATTATGAAATTATTTTCATTCCATGATGCATCCAGTTTGTTGTGCTAAATTGAGGAATGCTATAGATTGGTAGGTGGGGTCACTCAAGTGCTGACTGTATCTCTGTTTCCTGGTTTTGAAAAGCTATGAGCATGGACATAGGTCAAGGATTGGCAAGGAGAGAGGGTGTGGTCCTGGTTTCTCTACTGCTATTTTGTCTACTTTAGGTTCGTCTAATCCTGTTTCGTCTACCATTAAGTTTTTTGATTCTATGCAAACATACAAAGATAATATATTTACTTTCTTGCCTACCAAATAACTAACAGCTGTTATAGTCTATGATGGTGTAGTTATCAAAGTTGTCTACAATGGCTTTGATTCTAATGTCTTTATTTCTTCGACGTGGTGCCTGTCTCCTTCTGATCCCTCCTGCTATCAACTGCCTAATTTCGACTTCTGTTTTGAAGCCTGTTCTTTCTTTCTTAAAGAGTTCTACAATCTCAACAATGTTCAGGTGATTCTTACCAGCAATTTTTTTCGACCTTGCTGCCATCCTTCAAGATTATTGTTCGTTCTAGGGCCCCCCTCTGAACTGTCAACAATTCCAACCTTCTTTACTGCCACAAAGTGGGAGGTTAAAGTGAATCCCATAAAGGATTTTCCATAAACCTAACTAGAAAATAATGTATATTGAAGCTAATCTAACCTTTAAATCAAAATATTTATTAGTAGACAAAACAAGTTTAGACGAATGTAAAATAAACAGCAGCAGACGAAATAGCAGTAGACGAAATAGCAGTAGACGAACAAGGCCCAAATCGGAGAGAGACTCTACGTCTGAGAACATATCACAGCTTGAGCAGTGTATACATGTACATGTACATTGTACTGCATGCCTAATAAATTATCCAATTTACGTATCAAGCACCCACTTCCCTCTTTTGCTGTGTCCCCAAAACAATGTACTCTACAACACATGTATATAAATACATATATAGTCATGTTTTATATTCACACTTTATATTCTGGCTGCATTGCTTTCCATGTATGCAAACTAGGTGTGAAGTATTTGCCATATTTCACAACTTGTTATTTTTGGGGAAATGCTGTATCATCCTGGGGCAAGCCTGAGCAAGTGCTCGATTAAAAGCAAATTTCAAAAGTCTATGTGTAGGTGACCACACATGGTGACATGCAGCTATTTGTCCAGCTGGATCAGCTACTATGGCTACACAGGCATGAGCTAATAAATCTTCACACTCAAACCGTGAGCCACGTAGCATGCAGGGGGATTCTAGCCATGTATGAGCAGTTGAGCTGGTAGTTCATGCACAGCACTTACTTGAAACTTCTGTGACTCGCAGCTGACCTTGTCATGCGGCCATCCAACTCACAGCATAGACTTATCTGAAGTAAGTTGCCATGCAACGCATTCAACTCTTGAGTCACCTTCGTTCCCCGCGGTCCTTTTCACACCAATGCTAAAGTCTACAGTAGCCAGTAGATGTACACATGGGCAATCACACTTTGTGAAATATTTGAATGCACTCATTTACAATTTATAGTAAGTGGTTGGCCCAACCATACATGTTCTGTTTCAAGTGAGTAATGAATCCTTATTACACATGGCATAGTATGGAATATAGCAAGTAATTTCCACCAGTTTACTGTATTTTCCTGCATCTTTGGCTCATGAAAAATTTAATAAGGTCCCATTTTTGTGCAATAAAACGATATTTCATTCTGACCCATGCAATAAGGTGTACTGGTCTCTCTCCACATGTGCTTCCAGGTTTGCCGTCTCCTCCTCAAAGCCCCACCACCACTGTTCAAAATGGTTCTGATAACATCACTGTTGTAGTTCAGTGGGGCTACCCACTGAGTGATGGAGGCGCTCCTGTTGACAACTACACTGTCACTCTGGTGGGTCCTGGGGCAGTACATCTCTCCACAACTACTGTTGTACAGCAAAGAGCTACCTTCACTCTGGCCTACAATGAAGAATACACTGTCAGCATTGCAGCCACCAACTGTGTGGGAACTGGTAGAACGGTTTCACTGAATATCTCTGAAGGTACATATGCCTAACAATCTCCATGTGTGTACATACAACCTGTACACACACTAGCTAGTACAATGAAACTTCTTTAAGGCAAACACCGTAGGGACCACCGCTGCACATTTGCTGTGGGGAGGTGTGTCCAGATTTTGGGTATATTCCTGGTAATGCATACCCAGGCCATGAGGTGACGTTACCAGAGCTGTATAGTGTGTATGCTGGTGAGAAGGCTAGCAAAAGTCTAATTTTTATGCTAAAATTGAGTCCAGTCGTTATATCCAGCAACAGTGGCTGATAATTTAGCAGGAGAGGTAGATGAATATCTGCCTGATGGAGGTTGTATTGTGTGTGTAGCTTTTAGTGTCTGCTATGTGGAATATGGAGGTGTCTACATTTTAGAGAGGTGTAAAGTGTTATGCACAGTGCAGATTCAGTCTGGACTGCAACTTTTGTCCAATTTAACAAGCTGCCTGTTACAGAGAATGTTCGTTAAGAGAAGTTTAAGTTAGTGCTCTAGAGCCCAACTGCAACTGTCAAAACAAGAGCAGGATTTATCACTAATAAATCACTAGGTAGCCATGCCCATGAAGCCAAACATACGAAGATGAGATCTTGATCCTATAATTGGAATGGGCTTGAGTGAGCCCCACACTGCCTGTGGAATGTTGTACAGTAATCTCTCGAAAGTAGGCCCACCACCCTTGCAAATAAGCTCACACCCTTTTTTGAATGCTTTTCTCTCAAAAGTAAGCCCACCTATTTATGCCACAGTACATGTAGTTATGTTAAGAAGAAGCACCGTAGAAGCAGTACTTTGCATAAGGAGGGGCTAACAAATAAAGGCAGACACTGTTTGCACAAGTAAGTGCATGACAAAAGAGGCATATGTTTCTTACCACTGCATGCATACATAAAAAGTCACAAAAAAGTTTTCTGAATGAAAACAAGCGCATGTAGGGATGGAACCCTCAAAAACCAGCCAAACAAGATGGGAACGACACCACAACACATTCACACCATCCCTACATCTTGTGCCATTTTGCCAGCTGTGTGTTTGCATGTGTTAGTTGTGTGTAGAAGAGTCTTGTACATGGAAGGGTGTGTAGTGCATGTGTTGTTGTGCATAGCGGGTAGGTTGTGTTGTTGCTACTTTGTTGCTGCTGAGTGTGGTAGGTATGGTCCATCGTGTGTGCAGAAGCTGTGGAGTGGATGAGGAGTGGTGAGTGTATGTGGGGGTATGTTGGAGTGTGCATTATGTTGTTAAGTTTTATTGCTGTTAAGTTTTATTGCTGTTTAGCATGACAGATATGGGTTGTCTTGTATGCAGGTGGCTGTGAAGTGAGCAGTGGGTAATTTGTAATGCCATGTTAGTGTGTGTGAAGGATGGGCAATTTTGTGAGATAGTTGAATGGAGTGAAGTACTACGTTGGTTTTTTGGTTGCAGGTGGGCTAATATAGTCATGGGATGTAGAGGGCTTTGTGTTGTTTACAGTTGGCAAAATGGCACAAGATGTAGGGATGGTGTGAATGTGTTGTGGTGTCATTCCTATCTTGTTTGGCTGGTTTTTGAGGGTTCCATCCCTACATGCGCTTGTTTTCATTCAGAAAACATTTTTGTGACTTGTTCCTGCTGTTTTTTGTTTTTTTTTGAATTGTTTTGAGAAATGGTAAGAGAGAAGAAAGGTGGGAGAGGAAGGCAAGGGGAAAATGCAGTCTATAAAGTATGAAAGTATAGAATTGTGTTGTTCACAAAGAATCATCAAAAGCTTCCAAGTGAAATTGTAAATCCAAACTTTCTTTATCTACAGGGTTTAGAAGCCCAAGCAAAGCCTCATAAAACCCAAGTGCAAAGCACGTGAGTTTTATGAGGTTTGCATGCAGGCTTATAAATCTCATAGCCCAACTCTGTGGTGTCAAACCAATTTAGACTATAGCTAATCACTGTAGAACTGTTGCCCTAATGGTGTCTTACAACTCAATACTACATGTACGTGAGCTCTGGGGATGAAGTCTGCAGAGAGTTTTTCAGTGAACCCAATAGTACACATGAATTGAACAGGAGCTGAACAACTGCCAGTTTCTGCGGCCACCTAGCTCCTTTAGTGCAGAGTTTTTGAATGAAGCTACCATTGACTTGGTGCTACTAGCTGCAATACAGCAGTTTGAGGACCAAGCTACCAATAGGCTGCAAATTGCTGCGTTGCATGGAGCAACATGAAGACTCAGGCACAACACAAAAGGATGTTAAGAAGACACCAGGCAAAATGCTACCATCAAGTCTAAGTGAACATTGCATGTGAGCATGTACTATAATTATGCATTTTTGTTGTTGAAAGTTGAAAATAACTATCATTGGCTAGTGTTCTAAGTTGCTAACTAGTGTTAAGTTGCCAGCTATTATTTAACCATCAAGTACCTCGTATCTAGATGAGTTATAATATTATCAACTGCCCAGGAAGTACTGCACTTGCAATCTACACTTGCTCAGTGTGGGAGTCCCCACATAACTTTTCATTTACAGCAGCTCTCATAATACACACCTTATATATAGAATACTTCTCCTGGGAAGCATGCACGTTCCCTCTCTATGTTTTGCGTTATACCACCTACCTTGGCTGTTGCAGTTCTTGTCACCGTAACAGAACACGTGCTCAGTTGAGCTTCCGGGGCGTACTTGTATGAATAATGTTATTCTAACAAAATGGCATACAGCACTCAGCATTATACATCGGAGTGCTTGAGAATCACCGAAGAATAGTTCGAGTTCTAGGATAACGGTAAGTATTGAGTATAATACCGAGTGATTTATGCTGTTCTTTCACGTTTGAATCGTTGTAATAGCTTCAGCCGTTGTTGTGCTATCGTGGTGGACAAAAGAAAGAAAGAAAGAAAGAAAGAAAGAAAGAAAGAAAGAAGGAAAGAAAGAAGGAAGGAAGGAAGGAAGGAAGGAAAGAAAGAAAGAAAGAAAGAAAGAAGAAGATAGACATGCAGTGGGACGATTTGCCCGTTTTAGCGACTTGCCAGTCTGGTACTTCAGCGATGCTTTCCAGCGAAGTTAACGGTCCTGTTGCCCATGGAAACACCCGGTAATGCCTGATATGGCTCGTGGAGGCCGTTCACTGTCTAACGCAGACATTTCGAGCGTGTCATTTGTGCACTTTTAATGTGGCCGCCATTTTTTGGGGGGGTCATCCCTACATATGGCGTACTACCGTACGCCATTTGTGCACTTTTAATGTGGCCGCCATTTTTTGGGGGGGTCATCCCTACATATGGCGTACTACCGTACGCCATGATAGAGCTGGACTAACTGAGTGTGAGGTGGGCTTATTTTCAAGAGGAATATCAGAACTCTCAAAAATACACACACACCCCTCTTCGAGGAGTCACTTAAGTTCTTTGCCCATGGGCGTATTTTCAGGGACACTATAAACACGGGACCTGGACCAAGGACCAGGGACCCAAAGACCCAAGGACAAAAGGACCAGGGACCCAAAATGTAGAGTCCTTAGAGCTGTATTGCACTCAGCTGTTATGACAGAAATGCAATTACAAGCAACTTGTGTCGATGTTCTAAGCTCCAACTTACGGCTGCCTCATTGTAAGCCATACAGTCCGCATTGCTATACACACAAAGAACGCTCCTTACACCTATTTCACATTATCCACTAGCTTCTTTAATCCTGTAAAACCCAAGAATAGTCTTTGTTATTGCATGATACAGGCTATTAGCATGAGGTCCCGGGGTCAAAGGTCATGTGCATAATAGTCATGACTGGTCAATTCAAATGCAGGCTCTCTGTGTGTGTGCAGGTCTGGTTTTGCAAGACTGAAACTAGACCACTCTGAGGATCAAAGAAGTCTGACTCAGAGAATAGTGGTCTGCTATGAGTAACGCCTTTGCAATGCATAGCGACAACGTACAAGACATACCCATGAGTTGGGGCTTGTAGTAGATTGCCTGTCAGGTTTACAGCTATATCTGCTGCAGTGTAACACAAGACTCTGGGTCCTCAGGTCCTGGGTCCCCAGTCCTTCAGTCCTCGGGTCGTTGGGTCCCTGGTCCCCTGGTCCATTATTGTTTATAGCTAGTCTCCATGATTATGGTATGTCCATATGTAGTGGACAAAACTCTATGTATTTACTGTACAAAACAGGATTAAGTAATCAGTTTTGTCTATCTGTCAGGCTCTAAGTCTGTTAGTCAGTCTGTTCAGTGAATTCTTTAGAAATTAGAACGTTTATAGAATTTAATTGCTTTACTGGGTGAAAACCACTGCAAGTATATAAAAGATGTGTGCCTGATAGAAATAAAAGCAGTTTTATCTCAGCACTTTGTGCTCTTTCCTATTAAACATCAATATTGTCCACCTTTTTTTACAGTCAACAACTCAGATATGGCAGTAACCAAGTATACACAGACTCTCCATACATGCTCATAGCAGATTTTGAGTAAAACATAGTATCATTCAACAAGCAAAAAATTGTATGTGGATGCAAAGCAACACTGGGGTGACTATAGATGGATAAAAATGTACTGTTGCCTAGGTGAAGTGGATCAACTAATAATAACGTTTATGCTTGCACGCCAGTATCCATGAATAATAGGTACTACTACATCGGGGTTAAATTTATAAAGACATACCTTGTGCAACTCTGGTAGAGACACACGACTGTAATCTAGCAGTGAAACACAGCTACAGCTGGCTACAGTGGAATCTCTATAATGCTGACACCACTGGTGCCATCTAAGGCCATAATAATGAATCCGTTGTTTTACAGGCAATTTTTCTATCCAAACCATGCACGCGTCAGCTATTTAAATTTATTGTTTATTACCTTTTTATTGTTGACTCATGCTTGTTTCAAGAGGGCTGCATCTACTCATGCTTACACTTACAAAATGTTGGCTTAGTCTCACAAGCTAGACCCTTTCCGTTCCGTAGCACCGATTGCTTCCAGTTCTCAAATCCGATATGTGATTGGAACTGCAAAACAGAAAGGGTGTGGCTTGCGAGACTAACTTGTCTTTCAGACAAAGCAAAAAAAGTCACAAGTTGGCAAAATATCAGCCTTGAAAACAATGTCTAAAATAGTCCAGAAGACCACGAACCAACGAAGCACTCAAAGAAATGTCGTAAGTCTTCAGAGAAGACAAACCAGAACATCCTTCTATCTGTTGCGTGTAAACTCTTTGAAAATTCTGCCATGGTTGCAAGCTCATTCACGAGGTAAAAGCCCCTCATCCTCATACTGTTGCAGATCTGTATCAACAAAAAGACCATCCTTCCTGTTGGGACAACTAGAGACTGAACGGAACAGCTGGTTCACAACAAGTATTAAAGTCAACATGAAGATAACTGCGCATGTGTGAGGGGAAAAAATGGTCATGTGACCATTATTAAAAAATTGTCGTGTTGGTGGAAAATGGCGTGTGCGATTGCCTGAGAAACAATAACATTATTACTAGGGGATACTACATTATCTACTGATACTACTGAGGGAGTAGCTGATTACATAAAAGGTCTGGTCCGTGTGTAGGTGACCACTTATGCTGACAATGCAGCTATTTGTCCAGCTGGAGGGCATGGGCTAAGCTTCACAATGAAACCATGAACTAGCAGGGAAATACTTGCTTTGGATGAGTGATTAAGCCATCGTTCATACACAATGCTTACCTGAAGAAAACTCACACAGCCTCCAGACTCATAGTATAGACGTATCTAGAAGTAAGTTGCCATGTGTGACACAAATGCATTCAACTTGAGTCATCTTCACTCCCACCCTGAGATGCTACAGTTTGACAGCAGCCCGCTTGAGTGAAGAAACATTTGAATGCATTCATTCAGTAAGTGGTCAGTCCAAGCATACACACGCATGTGCGCAATGCAATCTTGCTAGTTTGGGGCTTGGTCAGGCTCGCTCCAATTATGGCTTGAAGTGTTCTGAGTAAAGAGGTCTCCCTACTTCAGAGACTTCCAGTATATTTCTAGTAGGCTTGGCAATGAGTACTCATGCCATTAAACACTATGAAGGTGTGTTCCAGAGCTCTCCCTTGCTGTATGCTGGCTAACCAGAGGCTAGTACTGTGCGTGCCATAGTACCAGTGCTACTAGGTACGTGTACGTATTCGCAGTGTATGCCTCGCGCGCGCGCATCTTATTCCGAGCGAAGCGAGGCTATACCCGGGTTCAATTGAGATTTTTCGTCGTCGTCGTCGTCGTCGTCGTCGTCAACCGGAAGTTGGCCTAAAAACTTCGATATCTCAACATTGGTCTACGGGATCACTATCAGACTGGCAGGCATGAAAGCTCTAGCTGTTACTAAACAACTGTGAGCGAACTGTGTCGGTAGCCTAAGGGAAACAGATGCAGGAGTGAGATATCCGCAAAACACGGATTTCTCCAGAACGGTAGGCACAACAGCTACCAAACTTACTGGTATGACAGTTCCACCTGTGAGCAACCCACGGCAGACAAATAGCGACTGTACCATAAGACAAACACGCTCTTTGTTCTACCAACTCAAAGCTTACAACAGCAGCCATTTTTACATGGTAAGACTGGTCTGGTTCCCAGGATACGTGGATTGGGAACGTAGAAACTATACTTGGGAAATACGAGGGCAAACGCGGACGTTCGCGGAGCGAGGTCCATTTGCACAATGTGTATCCCTAGTTAACCTTTGAACCGACACGTGACATTACAGTTAGTTGACTGTTGGCCATGTGCAAGGAAGTGTGAGCAGTGCGAGCTGTTGTAGACGTAGTTGCTCGGCCTGTAGCCTGGCGGATCTACGGGGATGGTCGGCATTCCTGAAGACAGCCATGCGCCTTTCTTTGTTTCGCTAGTCGCAGCTCCTCTCTCTCGCACTATCACAATCCGGACTTCACAGGGTGGTGGCTGCATTTGGATCCTTTGTCGTTGCTTCCGTTTTCGCGCCAGTCTCCTACCTCTTTCTTCCTCGCTCTTCTCACAATTCTCCGCCATTTTGACGTCGCAACAATGAGACCGCTCGCGCCGCTACAGCGCTGGACACGATAAACTTACGTAAGTGTACACAACTTTTTTGTAAACAGGATCTTTTAATTGTATTCCTAAACGGGACGGATGTTTGCACACAAGCCACACCTTTAATTGCATGCCTGAAGCGTGACAAATTGCATTCCTAAAGCGGGACGGAAGTCAAAGCCACACCCCGCCAACCGAGAACACGCACTGCAAGATTAGTAGCCTCGCGCTAAGGCGCTCGGCAATTATACCGTAGACTCTGGTTAGTAAGCACATGTGCTTATAAGTGTCAGTAGTAAGCAAATATGTGCCTAATAGAGAATATGCACTAAATAAGGGATGCAATGAAAGCCACGCCCTACAGGCGGGCATCACTGTATATGTAGCACTATTGCAGTAGATTGTTGGACCCATTTACCTGGCAAGTATCAACGTAAAACCCGAATAGATCACCCTCCTCAAAGAAATCGTGATTCACAGCTGAGGTATATTCATTGGCTGCTTATGGCAACTTATAGACTCTTGCCAATTTGTATGCACTTGCTCAGTTGCCCCACAATGTCCAGCATTTTATTGTATGCATGCATGTAAGTGTAGAATGATGCAAACAGTTGACAGTAAATTGATTGTGCTTTAGTTGGTGCATTGTGTATATACTGCAAAGTCCACGTCACTAGTATAGCCTTGTTCTCAGGAACTCTCACTGATCAGTTTTTGAGTTTCTGTTTGGCCGCACTACTGGGGTGGAATGCTTTACTACCATAAGACAAGCCACTGCTTAAGCAGAGTTTCACAGCCTGTAGTGAAAGATAGCCCTCACCAGAGGTACAGTAGGTTTTCTTGCAAGGGCAGCTCCTATGGCTGAAGTGCATACTCAATGCACTGTGGAGGTTTGATAGTCAAACTATCAAGCTACCAGGGAACTCTCTGTTGTCAATAAGCAGCCTAGAATATGTAATTGTTATTCATGTTTATGCTTTACTTGAAGCATGCATGCTCTGCCACCATACCACCAGTCTTTCCACCTTTCTGTATGCGGAATGACAAACAGTATACCATGTATAAGGTTGCAGACACAAATTTGAGTCATTTGTGCAGTATTTGTTCAGAAAAAGATCAAATGCAGTAGAAGTAGACTGATATTCTATGGAATTCTACAGCTGACTGTGGAGCCCCACCCTCTCCAGTCAATGGATTTCTGGTGCAGCCTTACACCAACACAACAGAAGGTTCAGTGGTGGTGTTCCAGTGTGACCCAGGGTTTTTCCCAGAGGGAGAGATGACAGTAGTGTGTGGGAGTGATGGTCAGTGGACCCCCTACCCAGGAGGTGTCACCTGCAGCCCCAGACCCATACCCACATCCACACAGCTATTCACAGAGGCATCCATATTGACTCCAAGTTCTACCCCAGAATCTGGTGAGGGTCAACTTTTGTTCATTTTATAATATCCAATGCAAACATAAACAAACTCCTTCAGTATCATAGTTTGACTAGTATTACAACTATTACTGCATGTCATCACTTTCTTGCAGGATCCAGTAATGAAGGCAGCAATATCTGCACCTCATGTTCCACCAGTATTGCAATAACAGCAGTTGTCTCCTGTGCTGTTTCCTTCATCCTTGGAGCACTAGTTGGTGCTGTGGTGTACTACTGTACTGTGAGGAAGAAATCTAACTGCCAGAAGTGCTACTCTCTGACAGTAGTTCACAAACAGCAGCAGCAACAGCCAGTACCAGTGTATGAAGACGTTATTGGACAGTCTCAGACCATTGAACTGAAGGAGAATGTCGCATATGGCCCTGTGCAGCAGTGAATGTAAATCTCATGGAGGATCAGAGCTAGAATAGTTTGTTATGGCATGGATCCAGGTACATAAAACGATACATTTATTGTGTAGAGCTCTAAGTTTCATCCCCCTTATAGGAAAAGTCACAGAGTCTCTTTCTTACAGTTTTGTATTATGTATTCTCTTTCCACATCAATATTAATGTACTGCACTGCATCGCAAGGTTTTACTAACAAAATGATGAATCTAACATTCATTTCATTACTAGCATATTCCAAATGGGCGTGACCTAGTTGTTCAGCTAGGGAGTTATTTAGCCCTGGCAAATTGAAGGCAGTAATGGGTTATTGTGCTCTCATGTAGTTATTGCACTGGAGGGAAGTAGTGGATTTGATTTATTGTACACAAATAATCTTAGCAATCACCTAACAACGTACAATAACCACAGAGAACATTCCCATTTGTCTGTCCATAAGTTGGTGGGCATGGTTTTAGTAATGATCAATTGACTAAATTAGACTGACTGCTGGCTATCTGGTTCTTAAAAAGCTGCAAAATGAAACAAAGATTGGCAGGGAAAGAGACTCCAGGCCTAACACATACTAGCTTGAGCAGCATTGTGCATGATAGATGTAGCTACATGTAATATAAATGCAGCATTTTGGCCCCCCATTTCACCTGTCTGGAAAACTGCACAAGTGGTGCATACTACATGGCCAAAGCAAAATAATTATTTCAAACCTTTTTTTTTTTCGAAGAAGTATCGAAATGTGTGTAGGTAATTTACTGTGTAAAGCTTTCTAAATAAATGCACAACTCACAAAATTAGCACCAATAAATTAACACCAGGTCCTGTTGGTGTAGTTTTTAGTGCATAGAACTAGTGTATTCAAAGGTTTTTGTTCTTGATAGAAAATGTGAGTTTGGTGCGGTCTGTATTGTTGCTAGTGCACAGCACACCAATGGCAAAAAAGGTTCTAATATAACTTGGTACTATGGTTATATAGCCTCGTTCCCAGGATCTCCCTGGTAAGGAGGGGGGGAGCCTGGTACATTTGTAACGATCCCCATGTACCTCTCAGTTGAACAATGACTATTCAAACTTCTCACTTCAATCAATATCACAATCTCAGACTGCTCTTGCACAAAATATGGCTAGCTTAAATACTAACAAGCATAGCAAAAAAAAAAACAAGGAAGAAGCTAACAAGACATGTAAGTAATGTATTAACCAAGGTAGTAACTATAGACAATGCACTAAGTAATACATAGTCCAAAGTTCATGTTAGCCTATCACATGTGTGATGTCAAGGCCATGAGGTAGACACAGGAGAGCCTGGGAACGAGGCTAATGATTTTATCCATATGAGCCTCCAATTTCATTGTATGGTTAGGCAATATAGCAAGCATGACTTGTAGTGGGGGGTAGGACAAGCTCATGTCCAGTCAGCAATCTGGTAATGTAATGCTCAGTGATATTGTCTGATTCTGTGCACTGCAGCCCTTGAGTGCTTTCGTACAGTTTTCGAGAATAGTTTGCCATGCTAAAGCTAAAATGTGCACTTTGGTTTGGTGCTGCAATCGGTAACATGCAGTAGTACACATGCTCCAGCTGCCTATCCCGAATGTCGCTGCCAACATAGCTAACCGCTATCCCTTATGCAATAGGTATACCAGCTGTTTTTTCTGGCTGTCTTTCACCATAACTGTCATTTTTCAAGTGCTCACCTTGATAGACATTTTACTTACTGTTCACATGCGGCCCATTGCTATCACGTTAAATTACTGCTTTAAAAATGGTATGGAATGACATACGCCATGTATATATATATGTAATAGATAAACCACAGTAGACAGGGATTTATGGTCCATAAATCCCTGTCTACTGTGGTTTATCTGTTATATTCTCCACTCTGATTGGTCCTTGTTGTTAGTAGTAAACACACATGGTAGTTTTCACTGTGAACAAGGTATGTTATTAGTAAACATGTAAAGTAATTTACACTGTAAACAAGGTAGCTTATAGGAAACATCATTTTACAACTTCTGGGGTATATGGAACAGAATCTACAGAATCTACAACTTCCTGTCAGTATATGGAAAATAAATCCCACCTGTTACCACAGAAACAAGGGTGAAGTGGAGTATATATATATATGTTGCGAACCGATTACAAACGGGCCACCAGTTTATGAACCGATTAGCCAGTTTTTAAACTGGTTGGCCCGCTTTCAAGCAAAGTGGTCCCGTTTAGAAACCAGGCCGAATGGTTTGAAAGCTGGCTGAATGGCTTGGAAGCTGGACAAGCTTGCCAAACAAACAGCCCATGGCCCGAATGGCATGTGAATCTGTAACACTGTTTGCTGTTTATTGTAAGCTAGCCGTATTACCAAAAATGCACTTAATGAAGAGCAGCTATGTAGCAAATTTCACTGCCAATTAACCCCAAATACCATGAAACTAAAAAGGATCTGTAGGCTGCACACTGATATTGCTGCTATGTGACTTGAGTGGGCAGTATCATTTTCAGTCAGTATTCTATAGTCCAGTTGCCATGGCATTTCCTTGTACAGCTCTACAATTGGGTAGGCAGTGTAATGTGATATGCTGGTACCAGGTGTACACCTTAAGTATGTAAGTATTTCTCAATTAATATAATTATCTATGCAAACAAAGAACACCGCAATGGAACCTCTTCAAGGTGGACACCTGCTACATCTTCACTGTAGGGAGGTGTCTGTATACTGGGGAGTTTCTCTTGCTGTATGGTGTGTATGCTGCAAGAGGAGGGACTAACAAATGAAGGCAGACATCATTTGCTGTTGTTGTATTAGCAAGCACATGACAAAAGAGGCATTACAGAATCACTGCATGCCTACATAAAGACAACTAGACCAACTTCGTGAGGTGGGCATATTTTTGAGAGAAATATAACTCTCGAAAATATACCCACCCCCCTCTTTGAGGAACCATTTAGGTTCATTGGCCATGAGCATATTTTCAAGCGATTACGGTATTCATATGGTTGGCATCATAAAAATGATCTGCAATTGTGTAAATGTCTGGTGCAAATTTAGGTACATAACTGCGGAAAAGGTGTCCGAAATGGCCACAAAATTACAGAAGATTTAATGCTGAAACGTATGTAGCTCAAAAATAATTATAGAGAATGGATATCAGTGGTTAGTGAGTTAAGGTAGGAAAACCTTGGACGGATGTGGGACCCGACCAAAAGAATGCATTTCAGCCATGTGCATGTCCTTTGCCCAGAACAAGTGGTAAGTTTTTCCTTTTGTGAACATTTGGAACTCCAATGCATTGGCAGACACTACAAGAAAAGGCCTCAAGCTTGTTTGGGTCCCCTCCACCTATGTACCTTGGGACTGTTTTTGCAATTTCCTCTCTGAAAAACGTATAAGTAAATAGATTTTGAGGTAACCTTGTGGATTGTTTTACTCCAAAATAACATTACTGTAATATGTTGGGGGAGTGGGTAAACCATGCGCTTGATGTTTCAGTGTGGCTACTTTGTGTTTTCGCAACTGAGTTTCATCACAACTGAGTGTCATCCTATTCTGTTCCTTTGCAGAAGTGGCTACTGGGTGTGTATCCATTATCCTAAGCTGTAGTGTATGCAGCAACATTTGACCTACATTATGAGGATGGTAAGCTATATACAGATAGGGTAAGGCAAAAATATGGTTATATACTGCTATTATAAGTCAATGGATATTGAATGGCTGCTACTTTCTCAGCTTGCAGCCTCTTCCCTTGCCTTTGTATTATGCAGCTCACTCACAGTGTGGTGTTGCTAGTTATAACCCTTGGCAGTTGAAAGGTAGAAAGTTTTGAAGTCTTATATGTAACTTTGGCCTTAATATATATAAGATAGTGTAGTTGAAAGACAGAAAGTCGCAACATGAACTTTCTTTTCATGTTGCCTACTACATATAGTCCTGATTTTCCACCATACACCTCAGTTACAAGGTCACATTTTGCTGATACCTAGTATTTACTTGCATACATATACCTACCGCATTTGTCAGTAAGTGGTTGAAACAGTCTTGTTTACTGCATGCATTTAGAGTGTAGTAAATCTATTTTAATTTCTACTGTTCTATTAGAATAATGATGACTGGTAGGTGTGCATTTAAGAAAATGTTACATACTTTTCTACACAGGTGGTTACATTTTGCATTACACTTGTACTTGGATGATGTATAGTTTTTGATCTCCACAGGTTTCCTTCTACCTAGGCACACTGTTCTATCTGTTCCTTCTGAATTGTACAGGTACTACTAATCTGAGTCTGTACACGTGCATCATTTTCTCCTGTGTGTGAATCATGCAACATGTTTTCACGTACTTTGCTGTTTGCTGTGCAAAGTAGGTGTGGCCAAAAATCTATGTACGTAAATATGCAGTTTGCCTTTAAAGTACCCAGAAGCACACTGTTGTTAGTATGTTGCCTACAGTAATTACAAATATTCACTGCAGCCATACTGAAACTAACAGTCTACGTGTGTACATGTACTTGTGGTGGGTGTGACCAGTTTTACTCGCAACATCATACCCAGATTGAGATTTGCCATCTGGGTACAAGAATACTCCAATTTAACTGTATGCAAAATAAACTATGTACATGCACATAGTTCCAGTTTTGGTGTTGGTGCTTTGATACAAGACAGTTAGGTACAAATGTATCATAACCATGCATAGGAAACTAGCAGTCCAAAAAAAGGAATCACCTTAGTTCAAAGTGCTGTGATCAGAATTAACAGACATGTTTGTTATGTTGAGCTATACAATTTGCAAAGATATTTTAGTGGATGAAACAACATAAAGTGTAATGATTGCTATATATAGTCTTGCAATTGCTGCAAATAATATTTTGCTACACAGAGATAATTGGAACGATCTTGTGTGAGCCCCACATGGGTGTTGAATCACATCACACTCACGTGTCTGTCAGACTGTTGGTTGGCTCATATGCTGCCAGTTGTATTTCAGTAATGCATCTAGAGTGTTTGGAGTAAATTGAGGATTGAAACATATCCAGAACCCTGGTGCAATCCAACAGACACAACAAACCGGAAGTATACGAGCCTATAAGGAAGCGCAACTGAAGCTGGTGCCTACTGTCCATGGACTATGGTCAGTACAGCTATGTCAGGCAAGATTGAGCTGTGCAACTACAGTAGCACCAATGGACAATGACTTTTGTTGAAGCTAGATATTTGTGACTGAGCACTCAAGCCTCTTTGCTAAGCACTAAGTCCAATCTGCCTTTATAGACAGTGCCAAACTGACTTTTGATGTCCACAAGTTGGCATACACAGACCATAAAGCTATCACTTCTGCAGGTTTAACAGTTATGTTGCAAATTTTGGCTTCTTAAATATTTCTGAATTGTCCTCGTTCCCAGGTGGCAAAATCTTCACCAGGGCATGAGACTCCAGTGAAACTGGTCACACCTGGCCATTCCAAGATATGTGTGTAGATGTATATAAACCCAGAGCCTCTGGTTTAGACTAGTAGCATGTAGTGAGCCTACTATGGGTGCAGTTTCAAGAAGAGCGTGTGGATTAAGTGCTCTACATAGCACCTCTAACTACAAATGCAGTGGACAGACCACAGTTACAATGTAGCATGAATACCTCAGTATTCATTGTGAAATTACTCAGCTTCACCTTTTACTTATTTATATTTTATTAGTGTGGTCTATTCTAGTTCGTGATATTGGGCCTGTAAAGCCTACCTGTTCAATTACTCTCCCGTAGTTTATCATGTTTTGTAGTAAAGTGCTTCGACTGCTTATCTTAATTTGTTATCTCCCCACAGTACTTGCTCAGAGTAAATGTCGTCCAATGTCCTGCTTTCGAACATCTGTTCACTTGAGTCCAAGTTCTATTGGTGCACGAGACCCTACATATGCTTGTCGAAGTGAAGGAGTGACATTCATCTGTCAGGTGATAAATGGAGTTGCCTTACAATGGGCTTTTGAACCCAACATTCCTTGTGAACTGCCAATGACATATACAGCAGCTGATCATGATGGAGAGATAAGAGCAGTGGGTTCTTATAAATCCCGCCTGATTTCTATTGCACGAAATCCTCCACACTCAAACTTCAGCTCGGTCCTTACAGTCATTCCGCCTCAATTTGTGAACAATGTAACAATTCAATGTGGTGATCTAATTTCATTCTGCTGCAGCACAGAAGCTGAAAGTACTGTTAACTTTGCAGGCAAGTGTGTGTTGTAAGAGGTTTGTCTTCAGTACCATGTGAGCCAAAACTATTAGCATATGGAGATGAGTTGGTGCACATGGAGGTAATGATGAGACATGGCAGTGGTAATCGACCATTCAGTGAGAATGGTCGATTACACTACACTGCCATAGCTCAAGGAAACCAATTTTATGGTATAAGCACATGCTAGCTAGCTAGCTGGCCTAGTACCCAGACTCTTTCTCATGAAGGAATGAGCCTGATAACATTCAGGCGTCAAAATCATTTACTTGCACCATGTCATCGTTTATTTGATTTGCATTGAACATGTCCTACATTTGGTTATTATAATGTGATTTTTGCAAGGCTGCATATGCAAGTTTTTCAAAACGGTGGGGAGAAAGACAGAAAAAGCAGCAGAAAGTGTAAGAAGACATCAGATAGATCTCATATAAGGCTGAGAGCTTCAAGGTTTCAATCACAGGATAAGGTATACAAACCTTAGCAGCATATTATTTGGTTTGCCACACCTTTGATAGTCACCCATCCACATGATTTCATTCTGCAATCTGATTGGAGGCATCCGGTCTGAGATGCTAAAGTTTAGCAGTTTAAACCCTCCAATGCAATCAGGCTCTTTCCTCCTGCATGCGGAAAGAGGAAATAAACCTGGGTACAAGGTTAATAATATAGGCAGATCTAGTATATGTATGTTGACAATTTCTATCACACTACGTGTCATGCTTAGGAATGCAATTTATGTCTAGTTTCATACTAAGTCATTCACACGACCGGCATGTATTGTGCATTATCTTTGACAAGTGATCAGTTGGAAAGAGATTGTCTGATAGTGTGTTCGGAGGCCAAGGAGAATTATGCTGGTAGAACAAGAAACCTGGCCTGCATGAGAAAGAGAAGGCAGAAAATGAAGACACTGCCAGCATTGTTTGAAGTGGTCAGCTCATAGATGTTTGGCTTGGCAATGCATGACAAAGAAAGGTCAAAGATTATTATTTTGTGCCTATGTGCACGAACAATCAGTGAACCACATCACCCTGAAAAATATGCCTAGATGCATACTCGCAATTAATTGGGAGAAGTCTCATCTCATGATGCTCACAGAAACTGCAGCGACCTAGTAGTTAACCTGAGAGCATTAGTGCTACACTTTGCCTTAATTATCAAAGCAATATCAAGTTACACAAGGATCTCCTGGATATATATCAACTATGTATTTTTTGCTGTTGTATCTAGCTATGCAGTCATATGCAAAAAAATATGTCTGGTAGATCCAGGAAATGCAAAAATCTGTTGAAAAAAGCAGGAATGCATTTATTTTGGATACACAATGCAGCAACTCTCAGCTTTCTATCTTAATTGATCCAACCCTTGATGCCGTCCTCTTGGGCTACAAATACACCTCAAGATGATTTGGACAGTGAATTTATGGAACTCTTTCGCCATAGCAACCTTCACAGTGAATGAGACTGCAAGCTTTATATAGTAATGAATGAAAGCCACAAAAGTGCATGTGTATGTCCAATGTTTCAGCCTTTCTTTCCAAGCATGAGAATATTTACTGCAGTTGATGCTACAGCTTGAAACAGTTATCTATGGTGTAAGAGCTAAGGTCGAGAGCTAATCCACGGCAATTGCACAGGCCCATACATTGCCATCATGGAATGGGACCTATGGTGACACAGGATTTACAGTGGCCAAACTAGCTATCTTAGCATGAAGGTACTTACATTTGCTAAAGATGAAAATTAGATTTATTTTAAACCACTGCTAACCTGAGTTATGATCCAAAATGTTGACACTTCAGTGACCACACAAACTTCATCCTGACTTGCAGCTCTGGAGCCTTGTATAAAGGCCAAGGTATGTACTTTCTTAACAAGCTAGATCTATTAGCTACAACTTTCTGGTAGCAGACCACCAATACAGTGCAGCCTCACTGACACTTGGACACTTCAGTGAAGTGCACACCTAGCTACTGGCTTGCTGCACTACAGCACATCCCATGCCTCCATAGCGCTTTTGATGGCAACGGTGCTGCTTTGCAATACCTGCATTCAAGTCACTGTTTTCTTTTCACTTGGGGTGTGATTAGGCTATAAATAAACAATAAATAAAAACTGTATACAGGTAATTAGATTAGACAGAGGTGATAATGTGTAGCACAAATGAGGAATAGAGGCAACAAAAAAAAAAAAAAACATCTGAGTTTTTCAGCCAGTTCTTTCTCTAGTCTCTGTAGGGGTTCATCTTGACCTGTCTGTAGTTATCATCTGAGAGGATGTCATCAATCTTGAAGTGATAAGCAGAGGTATCCAGGTGAACCATGGCATTTCCCTTGTAAGGTTGGAGGATGACAACATTCTTGTCTTTGCTAAGTCTGCTAATCGCCTGTTTTTGCTGTTTGGTCAGGTTTGAGCTTAGATATTTGGCCTTCTCTTAGCAGTCCTTCGCTATGCATCTCGACCCCATTCCTGTTTTGAGTGTCCAGCTGCATGTCTTGCTAGAGATTTTGTGCCTGCATTGATGTACGTCACCCTCTGGGGCCTTGTTAGGCACCCAGTGAGAGCAAAATCTTCTTCTTATTTTAAATTAATGATCACCTTTGTGCCGTCCAAGCTTGTGGAATGTCTTGTCGGGGTTGGTCTTGTTCTTAATTTTGCTTTGGCAAAAGAAATTCATACATTGTCTGATTGTGACATAGCAATTAATTGCCTGATTGCACATGGATCTTTATTCACTTATCAAGATGATTCATTGTACTAATAACTTGGTATTTCCCACCTGACTGCAAAGTGTTTGTATGCATCAGCTGTTAGTTTCATGGCAAACCCACTGTGCACAGGTACCACATGTAGTCATACCGTAGTATACTAGTACAAAGACAATGTCTCAGATACAACCCTTGTGACATTACAAAGTTGAAGTTGCAGCCTGAGACCAATTAATTTGTCACAAGAGCTATACAAGATATTGCCCTAGTGGCAAGTCATGATACAACTCTACAACATGTAGATAATTATTTCAGCTGAATATCTGATGTAAGAGATAAAAAATCTCAACTTACTATCGTGCAGACATAACTGTGGATACAGCTACACAAACCTTTTGTTGACTGCTACTATCATTGGCACATCTCCTGAAGCATTTATTTAGCACATGTTTGATTGAATTGTATATCCTTCTATTTCTATAGATGCACCAATGATTACCCATGATATGCTTCGCTGGACTGTGTTTGAAAAGATCACAAATGTTTCCATTGTGATTGAATTTAAACTGCCAGAGGATAATATTGTAACAGAACTGACCTATAATCTGAGTGTGTTTTCATCCTCTGGTCTTGAGCTGCAAGTGCTGGAGAGGACCTTGAATACCACATTAAGCTGTAACACACAGTATTGGGTGACGGGGACAGTGTCAAATGATTGTGGTTCCAACAATGTCACAGTCACAATTCCACCTCAAGGTACTGAATACAACCTAAATGTGGTGTTTATAATTGTGCACATGTACTAGCTATATGGTATGATAGAAACGAAAGCTCAACTGTTGTAGTGTCTCTTGACTTATTTCCTGCAGTGTGTCCTGTTGCAAGTGCTGTCCCTCCATCTGGTATGTATTTGTGGAAACCTTTACTGTACTTTGGCAAAATAAAGGTACAAACTTCATGATGTGTACAAATATTGCTAAAGGCATCTACCACCCTGCAATTTGATCTGCAATATATTGCTTCTATCACTTCCGTAGCCATAGTTAATCCTCACTGCATGAGCTGTAGCCATAGTGAGGTGAGCTGTAGCCATAGTGAGCTGTAGCCAATTACTTGACTTTTCTCTCATTCCAGGTACCAATACAAGCAATATCTGCACCTCATGCTCCACCAGTGTTGCCATTGCAGCAGTTGTCTGTTGTGCAGTGTCATTTATCACTGGAGCACTGGTTGGTGTTGTGGTGCAGAATTCCAAATGCAAGAAGTTTTTTCTGAGAAAAGCCCAGAGGCAGCAGAAGCAGCAGAAGCCACAGCCAGCACCAGTGTATGAGGAGATTGACGTTGAGATGTTGTATATGGCCCAATGCAACAATAGATCTGAGAAATCATATAACCAGATTAGGTTCACTATTTCAACATGCTAGAGCATAGATTGGATGATTGGTACTTGTAGATTTCACCTTCGTCGTCCTAGAATGATAAGTTGGTAGAGTTTTATTTCACAATACACTGTAGCTTGTTTGTATGGATTCAATTTTTGAGAGGAGGTGGAGTGCAACATCAGTGTATAATATTGAGTTTCTACAGATGAGTGGATCTCTAGTTTCATGTTCCTTTGACCAATATTGTTACATATTGACTATAGAATGAAGATGTCATGTTGTAGTTTTAGCTACATGCAGTATTGTAGGATAATTACCTCCAACCATGGGCCAAACAGTAATCCGGAGGTTAGTAAAAATCGCACATGGAGAGTTTAACACTCAAGAGAGCCTGAAAAGTGAAGAGCCATGGAACCAATGTGGAGGGATGAGCCATGGTTTGAATACTGATATCAGAGTAAAAGGTACGAGGTGTAATGTTGTCTTAAAGTGCAGGTAGTCTCATATACATGCTGTCAGTAGCTGCTGTTGTGATCTCAGTATGTGCACACTATGCATGAACTCATAGTGCATGGGACAAGTTCATCATCCATATGGCTAGTGTGCTGTGCACTTGTGTACATTCACTAGCATTGAGTTGACAAAGTGCAGCTTATACAGGACGTAATGTCAAGTTATACCAACAATTAGTATCTCTAATGGCATTCCAAGAACAAGAACCATAAATATACAAGAAGTGCTCTATGCATGGATGAAATCACATGCTAGGTTTCAACAAAGCTGGAACATTCTGGAGTCCAAATTGCTTCTTGTGACTCACTTCATGGACTAAGCTTGTAAGTTGCTGGTTCAATGTTAGCTGAGTCATGAGAGGCAGCTTTGTTGAAACCCCAACGCTCATTGTGACTTTGCTCATAGAATTCTTCTTGTAGCTTATCATGCGACTGTGTCCTTTATCCTCAGTTACAATTAATAGACTTCAAACAAGTGAGCCAATTTAGTACAGCTAGTTGACTGCAGGTCATGTGATATGAATGTCAGTCCAGTAATGCAGTTCATCAGTTCAGTGCAGTAATCCAGTCCACAATCCAGTCCAGTGATTAGACACAACTGCAACCAGACCTAACATTTAATATATGATCACACTGACATGGGGAGCATGGCTTTATATCAAGCACAATCAGTCATGAAGCAACCATAAATAGTATGAACAATTGAACTGGCCACTGCTACAATCATGGTTTAAGGGTGTTAGATCTGAGTTGCATGGATCCCAGATAGACCTGGAAAAGATACAATTCATCTTGCCTATGTTGCAGTGGCAACTGATGAACATGAACAACACTGCCAGGACCTGAAAATCATCACAAGTAGAAAGTAGATAATTACACTTTGTGTGCATGAAATGGCATTCTAAAATTGATAGGCCCAGCAGTAATCAAGATGCATAAAAATATTTGAGCACAGTAGTAGGCGGAGGTCCACAAAAAGTAGTCTCGCGCCTTTTCCACAATGCGGAGGCGGTGCCGATAAGTACTGCACATGCGTAGAAGGGCGGAGCCACACGTGGCTGCCAGTGAAGGAAGTTCCGCAAGAGAGGGAGGGGGTCTGGTAACTTCCGTTGCAGCCACTCGTTGCACAGAAATTTCAGAATGGGGTGTGGCCATGTGCATGAGGCTGGTTCAGGTGATGCTTCTAATTTGAATGGTGTAGTTGAGATGTTCTCCCTTTTGTTAAATTAGTATCTCCTTTCGGAAGGCTATAAGGCAGCATTCTGCTGAGGTTTGGTGTTTCTTAGATCTTGCACATCTGCCCATGGAGGAGATTCTTAGTAACTTCCATGGTTACGATAGAAATGCTGGGAATGTAGTCAAACAGGTCTGAGTCAATGTTTATACTGACATTCATGGAGAGTAGCTCCATAATGCACATCCTCAGCTCGTTATTGGTATACTTGCCATTTTGCATCATGATTGTTAGGTAGTCAGAGGGTTTAAACAGATCAGCTAAACAGATCTACAGAACCTGCATGCATCCTCCTATCCACACCATGTGCATGTATATGACACACAAAACTTTTACAACAGACTTGCATGGCTTTCTCCTTGCGGTCAAGTTGATGCAACCCTACAACTTGGTGCACCACGTCATGGCTGCATACATTGCCATATAACCTTTGCCTTCAGGTCTTTGATCTAGTGCAACATACAGGTGTGCCCATTCCAGATGTGGCTGCATGTGCTAACAAACCACCATCACCTTATCTGATTATATAGAAACTAAGGATCAAGTCTCAACTGAGTGACTATAATACTGTAGCTACTACTCTGCTTTTAATAATTGGGTACCACAACCATTCCTAGCCTTGTCCCAGGCCCAATTCCTGCCCCATCCCTGCATTGTACCTGCATGAAGTATGTAAACTTGAGGTGATTGTGTTCCAGATATGACAAAGCTGGCTATTTTATGCTTGTGGTACATGCAAAGGTAATTACAGAAAACCTAGCTTTGCTTGGGAGCTATGTCACAGGGAGCTGTGTGGGGGCCTGGGGGGCGAGCTGTGTGAGGGGGAGCTGTGTGAGGGGTGAGCTGTGTGAGGGGGAGCTGTGTGAAAGGGAGCTGTGTGAAAGGGAGCTGTGTGAGGGGGAGCTGTGTGAGGGGGAGCTGTGTGAGGGGTGAGTTGTGTGAAGGGTGAGCTGAATAAACATGAATGATGATGCACATGTACATAGTATTTTCAGCATAGCACTGGGTATATACTTTTATAATAGATAATTGTTGTGTGATCCATTCTTTAGGTTGTCACATTACTTGTAATAGTTGTTACACTTCATCTCTAATCTGGCATAACATTATTATTTCTCCAAATCATACAAAAAATTTCATTTGAGATCAAATTAACATGTGCACACTCATGTAATATATATGTAGCTTATCATATAAAAATTTAACCAGGCCTATATAGCTACTGCAAATGTTTTAAGCTGCTTGGCTTAGTCACTAGACAAATACATCCAGCTTCAACCTGAAACAAACATATTATAATTAAATCTGTAACAATTAATGAAGCCACATGCATTGATTACATATGTACTTTATTAATTTTATATACATGTATATTTGTAATGAATCTGCCTGCATGTATGTGTAAAAAGTTACCTTCCTTCTTTATCCACATAGCTGAAACAGTCTTTGCATGCGTCGTAGAGATCCCCCATGCACTTCATGCATTCTTCTGGATCGTACTCCGCACCGACACACACTGCAGCACAAGCAGCAACTACACCAGCACATTCAATCCACTGCACTACACCGCAACCTTAAATGTTCAATAAAATGGTAAAATCATACAAGTTCACATCAAAGTTAATGAGAAGGTATACCTTTGAGAATGTAACTGCTTCCTTTGCTCTGGAAATCACATGCTCCATCTGATTAGTGGTTTGGTATGAGAGAACAACAATATATGCCTATCAGAAAATCGTGTGCATGCATAATTACATTATGTACTGAGACTTACCTGCACATGTCTCATAGGTAGGTACTCCGGTGAAACAGTAGCCGCAGTGCTCTCGAGATTTATCAGCCCTACTTACATTAGCAGTTCCATAATTATTTGAAGCACAACACCTCCCATTGGCATTAAAGCAGTTGCGCTTGTGGGCGTAAAATTCAATCAACTTTCCTTTACATTGAGTAGCTTTCAACATCATGGATGAATGAGCTGTAAAATGGCACAGTAATATTGAATCATGAGGGTGAGCTTCAAAGAAGCTAGGCTAAGCCAGTTATATTTTAACCATGTTGCATGCTATCACCTCGTTTCTGGACTTGTTCAATCAAGGAGAAGCAACTCTTGCACTGATTGTAAGAGGATCCCATGCAGGAAATGCATGCTGCTGCACCGATATCTTCTGCACACTGTGCTGCACATTGGGCGACTGTTCCTGCGCACTTAAGCCAGTTCCTAGCACTGCAATCTTGCATGAACACAATTGAATTTTACACAATAGAAATGGAATCATCCATATTATAGCTATAGTATACCTTTTAACATGACCTTCATATCATAGTCACTTTCCCTTTTTGCTTCTATGTTTTTGGTTTGTATACTGTTGGTGATGCCTATAAATTTCAGAATGAATGAGTAAAAGCCCTTCACTATGAACAAAGCACTATATGCTAGCAATGAACTTCCTGCAATTTTTGTAGCTGCTTGTTCCTAGACTCTCACCCCCCAAGCTTTCATTGCTTGTGATGGAGATGAAAGCTGGGTGTGTGAGAGTCTGGAAATGTTTGTGACTGAGCATGAACCAGTATTTTCAAGTTTTTCTGAGACAGACATAGTAATGCACTTATTAGGGATAGCTACATGCAATGAATCTACCTCCTGCAGTTTACCTGCTTGCTTCTCAATTGCTTCCATTGTACTGAAGCAGTCCTTGCATGTGTCATAGAGGTCTCCCATGCACTCAATGCAGTCTGGGTCATCTATATCTAAGGTACACACTGCAGCACACTCAGCCATGACTGCAGCACATTCGATCATCTGCCACACGTCACAACCTTGAACTAATGTAATACATGCATACATATAGCATTATGTAACTATGCACACACACCATGCATGTTTGTTTTTGTATAAAGCTGTACATAAACAATTGGTTGCATCTAGATTATTATATCTAATCGATGTACATCGGCATCGCCAATGTGCATGCTGATAAGGCCTGCATGGTATTGGCTGAAATCCTTCCTACATAGTGCTATATAGGCCTGCCTTTTTTTATTCATGCAAGGAGATATAGTTCATTGATTGCTTATGCATGGAAAGCTATGTAAATATGCTGCTGTTAAATTCATACCAAAACTATAGGCTACCTTTTGCTGAAACTCTTGAGACCATTGCTGCTCCATTCTCTGTAGGTGTATGAACATATATTGCATGTATACCTGAGACCTTTGTTTACACATAAACATGCACGTACTTTGGAATTTACCATGTTGCTGGATTTCTTTTATAACAGAAGGGCATCCTTTGCATTGGTTATAGGAAGCTCCCATGCAGGAGATACAGGATTGCGATGAGGCACCCTGAGCACACTGTGCTGCACACTGAGCGACAACTCCAGCACATTTCAGCCACTGCTCTGCGCTACAACTTTGAACTTGAAGAAAATAAGATCAATCATTCATGTATTTGTTCACAGTATGACAAATAATACATATGTACCTGCATGGACTTTAATCCTGATAGCCACTGCAGTAAATGTAGTTTTGCAGAAAAATATAAACTGATAATCAGTCATGCAGTTGCAAACAAATTAGAAGAGACTGGCATACATTTATCATGCATGGGTAGTAATAAATGTTACTAGTAGCAATTCATTCTAAGGAAACTAATTATCTGTATTTCAGAAATCCATGTACCGGTACTACATGCAGGAAAATTCAGAAGCAGATGATTGTGCAATTAGGTATAGCTGTCTGGTTAGTTCAAGTATCAATGTAGCTATCCATAATCTGTTATTAGTGGGATCTTTGGCTGCATGTATTGAAAGTGCCATGGACACATTCAAGCTATAATCATTCCCATAATCACTCCATTATGACTTAAAACAAACCTTGTTTCTGGATTGCTTCAGTGCAATTCTTGCACTGTTCATAGGAGGATTCCAAGCAGGTCCTGGAGATACAAGCCTGTGAGGTATTACCTTCTGCACACTGTGCGACACATTCTGCAACCACTCCAGCACACTTCAACCAGTCCGATGGACTACAACCTTGCAATTCATAATAGTTAAACATCATGCATGTGTATATGCACAGGATCAGATGAGTGAACATGTGTATATGCACAGGATCAGATGAGTGAACATATTATATGCACAGGATCAGATGAGTGAACATATTATATGCACAGGATCAGATGAGTGAACATATTATATGCACAGGATCAGATGAGTGAACATATTATATGCATGGGCAGTTAATTCTGTGAACAGATTGTATAAGAATCCGAATCACCTAGCTCTACCCAAACCTGGCCATTTGCATCACAGGCAATTAGCTGAAATAATTTTATTCATCTCAAATGCCAGACTACTTGCTTGTAATGTGGATGGGAAAATATAACACTTGGATGTAAATGAGATTACTGTAATGTGGTTTGGGATTCTTAGCCAGTCTGTTCACAGAATTAACTGTCCATACATGTAGTATGTTCACTCACCTGAAACTCATATAACAAATGGCTTGTTGAAATGACAAATCACAATAATTAATTCAGAGCATGAATGTTTACGTTCAGTTGTGATATATATTCCAATCGTGAGAGTTACAGCAGATTGTGTATTGCATTTGTTACCTGACTTTTGGCTTTCTTCAATCTCAGAGAAGCAATACTTGCACTCAGTATACAGTGGTGCCAGGCAGGAGATACAGGATTGTGAGGTAGTATTATTCATACATTCTGCAGCACACGCAGCAACTTTTCCAGCACATTTTATCCAGTTCTTCCAACAGTTGGTTTGTCCTGTTAAATTATTATATAGTATACATCACTGAAATAGCAGTATACAAATCTTGTCTCATACCTTCACAAGTGTTGTTGCCAATCAAGTCAAGGAGATCATCTCGGATCTTGACATCTGTGCCATTTGGTCAGAGTCAATGCAACTTAATGTATGAACTTGCAAATCTAGTGATAACCAACCTGTGTCTTTGGCCATTGAGAGTGTGACGCAGACTGTCACTATGATTGCCCTCAATGTGAACTTCATCATCTGCAACGGTAGCTCGAGCTGTTATGGTCGCACAACCACGGCTACGCGGCTGCGAAAGTAGTATATTGTATAGTGCCGTCGTTGGAGCTTGCTCGCACTTTTTATACATCCTGGCGTTTGGCTGCATGGTGTCACTTCCGGACTTAAAAGTGCGTGCTGGAGTGTGGGAGACGTCTGGTACATAAGCACGGTGTACAAGTGTCACGTGCAAAGCGATATGCGGCAATCACAGGCCTGCACGATGGCAGGTACTAAAATGCTCTTGCAAATGCAATGATTTGTGGCTCAAGTTTCCGTATTTAAACTTACGTAGTACGTAGCTATAGCTATATTGACCAACCTTTTTGCTCATATACTAGCTTTAGTTATTAGTTAAGTTATTGCTTATACTGAAGGCCCTTCAATTTTCCATGACACAACATTGTTTTTATTAGTGGCTGCTGTTATCTGGAAATGCTCCCCTTCCACAATCAACAAACCACATCTCCCGGCCCTTCGCATGTAGAGAAGAAATAGGGTGCATACCTTCAATGTTGCTGCTGCATTGAGTGAGCTGTAACTACTAATTTCAGTATTTTATTTCCAGGTTTTCTGCAAGTGGTTATGCCAGCATGCATGCATAGTTATTATCATACGTATGTAGCAGTTTTAGTGTCCATTGAAGTGCATGTTGTGGTGCATCAACTCACCACCTATACACTATATATGTCATAATGCCCCAGGAAGGTTTTCCTTTAGACCATCACTGTGCCAATGCCTTTGCAAATACCTCTAGAGACTGGAGCTGTTACATGGGATGGGAACTGTACTGCCACAGAAACAGGAACAATTTCATTTTGGTTTGTATAGCACTACATAAACTTTCGATTTTTGTAGCATCTTCAATTGTTGTACTGCACTTTGTGTGTGTCCATAGTTGCGTAGTTGTCACAAGTTATTACACGTGAACAAAAGATATGTTATAATTGCCTTCGCTTTCCAAAAATTGGAATACTGCAACAATTGAAGTTGGTACAAGGGCTGGGATTGTGCGTAGGTTGCAGGTAGTATATAACTAAATTATGAATCTTACAGTTCACATGAAAAAGAAAATCACTGTAAATGCTACAGCATAAAATCACTGCAGTCTAACTTCCTAGCCTTGTAGCATACTCATTGGTTGTACCCTGTGCATGTACTTTGTATCTGTTCACAGCTGGCTGTCATTAGGGTAAAGCACTGTACATAAATGAAGATTTGCCACTGTCTTACCATCTGGAGGTCAGAGTACTGCAAAAATAAAAGTTGCTATAAGGCCTGGGAACTGTACCTAATAAAAACAACAACTAGTTTATGTACAAGTCTCACAGTTTACATGTGTGACAATGGAATTAAAGTAACAATGCCTCTTTGTTGTGTAGTAACTGCCAGTTGAATGATTCCTGAAACTGAAGTAACTTCACAAAGGCTATCTGCGACAGGACATGGATGTACACTTGATATACTCCATCAAGTTTACCCTGGATATTTTATACAGCTATCTTTCTCCCAGCTCTACTTGTCCAAGAACTTCCTCAGATAATGTTTCCCCTCCATGGAGGGTTTTGAACTACCAGGCAATAAATTGAGATTGTAGGCAATAAGGAGACAAGAAGGGAGAAATGTTATAGATCCATGCTGCATGATCTCTGTTTCCCTTCCCAATAAAAACCTTGTATCATGATCGTTCTGTCTGCCCTCAACACAGTTGATCCCCATGATGGCACCACAGATGTGGAGGGAAGGGTATGAGAAATAATTGGTAAGGACTGCGGAGAGGAGGGTATGAGGAAGGATTGGAAGGACTAGTCAACTAAAGTAAGTGTATACACACTGAAGTCAGTAGCTCTAGCTGGACATGATGGGCTGCTGTACTTCATTGTATACTAAATTCAGTAATACCTTTTAGTATGGCCTTTTAAAATTAATCACAGACAGTTTTGAAACCTAGTATGTAGTCATCCTTGCATCAAGTTAATTGTTAATTTGATATTACTAAATGTTGCTATAATTACATTTTTGTTGGTACCCTTGATTTTAGCAATCATCTTCCACAAGATTAGCTAGCATCTTTGCTTATCAAGTTGGATGCTCTCATTCACCTCTGCAAAGTAGTACCTTGTACCACCTTCAGGTTAGGCATTGTACAATATGCAAACCATGCAACATTTAGTAATTAACTGTGCATGTAAAATTGTCTGCATGTATTATTGCTATAAGTAGGTATACTGCAGTACAAGTGGATGAAGGTAATTGTATTTATGTATAAATCAAATTTCGTGATTTTGTGGGCAGCACTTTGAGTCATAGCTCTTACAAGCTGCATGCCCTTTCCCCAGAAACTCCACAGATGTCAGACCAGGTTGGAAATAGGATAGATCCCAATCCCCCAGCATCTCAATGAGGCTCTTATCTTCATATCTCTCATTTCTCATAATCTTCCAATAAGGTTATATTCTCTATGGTTATGATGATCAGTACAGTGTCAAGTGGAGGACAATGGTACAAAGAACAACAACTGTTCTAATAAGCTACACCCTAGCTGCACTTGCAATATCTATAGCTACTGTGTATACATAACTCAAATTCAGGAGCAGTACTTCTCTCTAAGGTCTCGTGCAAGTTGCTCTTCCCCCAGGAATTCCATAGCCTCAATAATGGAAGACCAGGTAGGGGGAGGATCCACTCTCTTCAGCCACACCTCCAGCATCCCCATGAGACAGTTGTAAGGGTTTGTCTGGTGTGCAGCAGCAATAGCCCTCAGTGTGGGCATGGAGAGGTGGAGGTAGATGCCAACGTGCTCCCACTTGTCTGTCACTGTGTGGTACAGCGCATCCATCAGGTCCTTCATATCTGGTGTTGGAGCTGTAGCCATGTACATGGAGAGAAATTGGAGCATAATACTATAAACAACAATTCACTTTCATACTTGACTATTCTGTGAATGAGATGTAGCAGAGTCAGTGTCATGATCCCTTACTTACGGAAGCCCGTAAGGGTCAACCACTTCCACTTCATCAGCACCTTAATTTTACATTGCAGACTCCATTGTCAGGATTCGATCTAGGATTTTGAGTTTGGGAGGGGGAAGCTGTATAAAGTGTTGTCTAAGCAGGTAGAATCGAAGAGTACCGATAATTGCAGTGGAAGTGCACAATGATAGTGTGCGATGGCCACAAAGGAAGTCTGAAATGGAAAATTAAGGTGCTGATGAAGTGGAAGTGACCCTTATGGGCTTCCGTAAGCTGAGGGTGAACTTCCACTACCCACTACATGAAAAACCTTACCTTTAACTTTCCCTGTGGAGATCTTTGCGCCTGCAAACCAAGAACTGGTAGTTATTACAAACATAATGTAGCTAGTGTAGTTGGGCCAGAGAAGTTTGAATAAGTAGGATGAACTGTGTCTTGCTAACCATGACGGAAGAACATCATTAAACCAAGGAATAGTCTACAATATCTTTGCTCTGCTGTACAGTACCTAGACAATCATGTTTCAGGATATGCTCGGTATGGTCCCTATACTAGCTACAGAATAAGGGGGTCATAACTAGGCCTTGATGGATTATTCTTTTTTTCTACCTATTATTCTATTCTTTTGTTCTTGAAAGTCTTACCTATTATTCTTTTCATTCTACCTATTATTCTTTTTCTTGCACCTATTATTCTCATTAAAATATATATTTAATAACATAATAATAACTTTTTTGAAAAGTAAATTGCAACTGGTCCAGAAGAAGTGATTCAAGCAATACAGGTAGTGAAGCTACAACTGCCAATAAGTACAGATTCTTTTCCGTAGAATTAATAATTAATAATAATCTGGAAAGGGATGTGACTCATCATTCATGTGACCCCAAAATGTACCTATTATTCTTTTTGGGACCAAAATGACTACCTATTATTCTTGAATAATTCTTAATTCTTTTTGCTACCTATTATTCTCAAAATTATGCTAGCATAATCCATCAGGGCCTAGTCATAACTTCAACAAAATATTTGTGAGATCAAGTGGATATATAAAGAAATACTGCACATGCAGAGTTAATTCTAGTAGTTCAGCTACCCACTTTACCTTCCTGGACTGCTGGGTTTAGGGTGAGGTGAAAGAAGTTGTATGGTGGTTTGGCTTTAATCAGCTTCACTTTGTGCCTCAGTTGCACAGGTTTCTGGTCCTCCCCGCCCTCCCACTGTAGAATCAGCTGACATTCAGGGATCCACTGACCTGGCTCATACCTATTCACATCCATCTTGCAGATCTGAGGACAGGGTTCACTCAATTATTAAATTACATTAAAAGTTGGTGATTCATTCCACACTTACAGTAGGGAAAGAGAATGGTGTTATTCTCCAGCCCTCTTTTGTCACCAATCCATCCTCAGGAATGCTCAGAGTGATTTCACTCCCCTGAAATCTGATCCGCAGGGTGGCAATCTCCTTGGCAAAGGTGCCATAGTGTTCCTTCACAAGCTGCAGGGAATGGCAGGTTGGATCAATTATTGTAGTTTGTGTCACTTAGTGAAATGTTCACTGTATATGTACCGTATTCTTAGTGTCAAGATCTTGTGTAATGACAAAGTAGTATCTCCAGTCATTGATCTGCTCCATAGTGCGATAAAAATGTGCACAGTAGGACTGTGGAGTACTCCCTCTCCCAGTGACAGCGTACCCAGAGAAGTGGCTTAGCTGGATGCTACCATAGGAGCTGTGCAGGGTGAACACTCCTCCATTCACCTGTCTGAACTTGTAGGGAAGGTCTCTCTGAGAACATTTTGCAGAGACGAAACTGAGACTAGACAGTACTGCCTCATCCTCTCTGAGTGCACAGTGTTGGATTTCCAAGGTCACGGGCTTTGTGAATTCGCAGGGTGCTTTGATCCACATGACAGGGCTGAGGAGGTCTGAATCCTGAGGAAGCTGAAATTGCCCGGAGAGACTTGCCTTAATGTTGATCCTGCACTCTCCTATGTCAGGTGGAAGACTGCCTTCGGGAACATGGAGCCTCATTCCATATTCTTTCCACTCAAATGATCCTCCTTGGTCCAGGATTATGAACTCAGCTTCTCCAATCACCTCCACTCCTCGAATACCAGCTGAAGAATGTTCAAGTGTGTGGTATCTTATCTTCAGTTGGGATATTTTATAAGCCTTCACTGCGTGCCTCCTAGTTTTGCAGTAAGCTAAATATACATTCACATACTGCAAGTGTTCAAACATTGGAGGCAGCAACGGCCCAGAAAAATGTATGTGATCAGCTTTCACATCTTTAACTAATTGGTTGACATGCCAATACCGTACTCATATGTTAAGACTAGTGCATATGCTTACATTTTCCACAATAAGTGCCTAACAGCGAAATGCACCTAATTAGCAGCAAAGTGCATCCGATCTCTGTGTAGCTCGGGTCAGGTATGCTTATTTAGTAACAGCACACAAGGCAGTACTTAACAGCAAATATGCTTATAAGCAAAATTATCACAGATTACATAATACCCAGATGCCACAGATTACATAATGTAGTGTAGTCAGGCCAGAGGAGTTTGAATAAGTAGGTGAAAATGGAAGTGCTGTGGACATCGTTTAGACCAAAAAGTAGTCTTTGTTCTGCTGTACAGTGCCTGGACATATCATGTTTCAGGATATGTTTGGTTTATGGTCACTATACTAGCTACGTAATCATAACTTGTGAAAACTCAAATCCTTCTCTTAGTAAATCATCCTTCATTTGGTCGTACACAGCTTTCTTGGTCCCATGTGGAAGATGAATTTGATTGAGATGTGGCATATGGTCACCTATTTGCAGGAAATATTGAGTCATACATGCTTTTGAAACAGATACTAATTTCTCCGACTCATCTCGAAAAACTGATTTCTGCTTTGACTTGGTCACTCCACTGGAAAAGAGCTCACTATATCTCTTATCAGAAATTGCAAACAGCATTTCTGCACAGATGTGGCATATGGTCACCTATTTGCAGGAAATATTGAGTCATACATGGAAAAGAGCTCACTATATCTCTTATCAGAAATTGCAAACAACATGATGAATGCATTTCTGCACACATGTTTGCCAACAATCATTTGATTGGTGAAAGTTCTGCCACTAATTTTCCTAGTGATCCTTCAGGTCAGGGGGTTCTACCGGTTGCGTGCAACTGCTTGGATGTCCAACATGACTATAGTGAGCGACTGAAAGATGTCTACAAGTACAAAGTACTCGGTGGTCACCACACTAGCACTGCAAGGGCACAGCTGCATGAGACAATCCCCTATTTGCTGAAGTCCTGTGTGAAGTGTATGTAGGTCTCACTGACGATGAAACCCTCAGACTATCTGCTAGGCACAACAAGAATGGGCATTTTGATCTTTTCACGACTGATTGAGGCTAGCCGTTCAAAGCTGTTTGTAATCATGGGAAAGGATCCCGACAGTGATGGTGCTTCACCATTCATAGCTCAAATTATAGTGACTTCAACATGTCATTGTTATCTTGGCGACTGCAAACCAACCCATGGGTGGCAGAGAGCTTAGTAATGTATGTGTGTCAATGAAGTGCATCAATACATTTGATTTGTGTAAATGAATATATCCACATATTCCATAATTCAATAGTCCCATAAGTTCCAAAATCTGAAGCCCCCCCGGTGTCTACACCCTTGCACTTTTGCTCCGGCTGGTCAAAAGCTATCAAGGAAAGGGTTAATCTCAAAACCCAAGTTCAATCAGCACTATTTTGCTCTCATTCAAAGCTCTTAGAAAAAGTTGTGTATACTCTTGAGGCTCTCAAAAAAGCAGCAAAAGAATTTTGATCAATGCAAACACTTTTAGAGCATGTGACAGATTCCCCCACTCAGGGCTGTAGCCATCAGCTTTTGAGTGGTCAGGTTTGTAGTGCGTGCATAAGCATGATACAGCTAAGGGAGGTTTAGGGGCACGCTCCCCCAGAAAATTTCTGAAATTTAAAGGCTATGAGATTGCTTCTGAGACCATTCTTGGACCAGTACAATGCTTCTCGGAGGCCAGATGACAGAGTTTCACATGTATGAATATTACCAATCGTTCTAATCTTGCAAGCCACTCCCTTCACAGATGGGGCTTGTGAGAATATAATCGCTCGCTTAGAACAACGGAAAGTTGTTGGAAGGAAGACTCGGGGAGAGTTCTTTCCCACTGTTCACAGCCATCTCACAAGTTTCAACATGTCACCTGCATGCTTGGGGGCCTTGCATGGGTGTCCACTGAGTAATGGCACTAATTAGCGACGCCAAGCAACCCATGGGTGAGGAAAAAAGTGGTCCGGTTGAAACCAGACTAACCGGACCGGTGGCTATGGCCTTGCCACTTCACTGACAGTGCTTGCCTTTGTCAGTTTCTCAGATTTCAGTGCTGTGAAGCTATCTCTGTACCTCAGTGCTGTGAAGATACCCCTGTACCTCAGTGCTGTGAAGATACCCCTGTACCTCAGTGCTGTGAAGCTATCTCTGTACCTCGGTGCTGTGAAGATACCCCTCAGTGCTGTGAAGATACCCCTGTACCTCAATACTGAGAGGCTATCATGGAATTTGTGGTCCCCAAATGGCCCCAGCTAGAAGTGATCTCAGAGCATCTGATTGTAATTTATACAAATATTCCAGGGGGTGCACAGCCCCAGACCCCCTAGCTCATGCTTGCTTATGCACACACACTAATGCACCCAAAATCCCAAACATTCTTACTGATCATTGCATATATGGCACCCAACGTCAACTGGTTTGTAACTTACCAGTCATTTCTGCTGCAGTGCTTTCAGTCTGAACAGCTACCTCCTGAAAGTTGGGCAGCTCCTCCTCCTCCTCCTCCTCCTCACTGTGGACAAATATTAGAAAAAGGCATGTTGCAAGGTCATATCAAGTAAGGACATGTAACATGTACCCTCACCAGAGCTACTGAAATGTCATTCTCCACATTGACCTTTTGCATATAAGTTTATAGACCAAGGGAGGAGATGGACAGAGCTCTATAGCGTGGGACACCGTGGGATGTCCCTTACCATGGGATATACACACCTTCAGGACTGACTGGATGGACAGCTCTGATAGTGAAAAGTTTCCTGCGGCATACCCAAAAAGTTTGAAAGAGGATTTCTAGGGCTTTCTTGGCACACAGCATGTGGCAAATTGTTTTGCAACTTTGCTGCATTCCCATCACAAACTCCACCACAGCATGACAGCTACTGGAATGGTGATCTGTGGGACAAAGTCTGTGAGTGTAACCAGCAACAGTACGTAATGTCCGAAGCAACTGCAAACTCTCGTAGACTGCAGTAGTTTTAAGGCCTTGGATCATGAACCTCCAAATCATTTTGATGGCTAGCTAGATGGGCAAAGTGAAAGTGTATGCAACATTGACATAACTTCACACCAAACTGGTCCCTCTACCTGATGATGCCAAAAAACTAAATTTTAGCCCCTTAGCTTACCTCACTAGCAGTGGTGTAACCAAGCAAGGCTGTTCACAGAAGGCCGGGTGTGGCAAGATTTTCCTTCTAGCTTTGTGGTTTGAGTGTTCAAGTTCCTTGCTGCATGTCAGCATGGCATCTTTAATAGCTACCTGTTTTTTGTCGAGCTGCTTCCAAGTAAGGACCATGTAGCTATAACAGGCCAGTTTTAGCAAGCAGTGCAGAGCAACATTGAAGTCGTGGTATCATAGTACCAGGACATGAATGAGTGAATACAGAGATAACTTGTCATGCAACCATGCATCTCTCCTCCTTCAGAGATCTCAACCTCTTAGACCAAAAATGGGTGAGAACCTGGTGCAGAATTCGTGAGATTGGTATGAAAATGCGTGAGACATGCTGAATAGATAGTCAAAGTATCCTTTGATGTATGTGTGTGGCTGACTTGCATATATGGAACGCCAAATGCGACAAATCACTACTGAATCATTGTCACATGCCGCAGTTGGAGCCTGCGATAACGCAATTATGTTACAAGAAAGCCATCCCCAGGCCTTCGTTGCATTCTTTTTTTTTTTCACTACTATTTATGTTCTCAAGCGAACCTTGTAGCTATCTGGTGCGGACTATGTAAGCACCATGCATAATGTGTGAGAAAAATGGTGCAATGCATGTGAGGGTGAGTTTTGTGTGAAATTCACGTGTCTCACACGCAATGCGTGAGAGTTGAGAACCCTCCTCCTGGGCACTTACTGTCAATATGGCTGAGTATTTCACACAGACAGGCCAAATGCTAGCTCTATCTGTCTGTGTGCACAGCCTTGCCCACCACCACCAAATACATTTTAATTACATGTCCCGATACGCTGTAGCTACATCATTCTGTTTCTTACCGAACCCTTTCTCCTTGGGGTTGTACAGCGAGACTCCTTGGTGATGGTGGCTCATATCCACAGAGCACATGGACAAATGCATGAGTTTCAGGGTCCGAAGCTGCCTTGCTGGCAAAACGTACACCCCTTCCAGGAGTGTCCTCATTTGTAGCCCATAAAAGTAGCCCATAGTTGGGTTTTCCAGCCTGCCATTGTTTCACAGCATAAGCGATATCAAACTCTACCCAACCTCGAGGTCGAGAACTGGCGATTGTGACAGTGCTGATGGGTTCAGACTGGGCATCAATGTTGTCCAATCCTAGGTATGGGGTACCCCAGGTGGATCCTCTCAAGCGGTAGATGCTTGTGGCTTGTGCTGCATTCCACTCTTTCTCGACCATGTGAACTTGTAGTGTGCGCGATATGTGAGGTACCTCTCTCACGGTCATGAAGCTGGCCTTGTGAGCATACACAAAGTAGAGATACATCTTAGCAGATATCACATTTCCACATGTACTGGGAAGGGAGTGAAACTGTACTAGTGATCGCTTCTTTGGCCATCCAGGGTGGAATCCAACAATCAGGTAGGGGAGAGTGCCATGGTTGACATCACCTCTCTCCAGTGTTATGTCTTGGAGAACTTCGAGCCTATAGTTATTGCCCGCACCAGTATCCCAGTTAGTGACACCTTCTGTTGCCATGGTGGTAGGTTTTGAACTGTGACAAAGATTCTCCTTTGAGTTATTAGCTACCAAGAGCCTTTTCTTTTCTGTAGCTGCATGCACAATGCCGATGAATATCCTCCTGGGTGACCTTGTGGTAAATAGTTAATGAAGTTAGCATTCAGTTTCACTTTCACTAAAGGTTTTCAGGTTTGAGGGGACAGCTGTAGGGTAGCAAATCACTCATGCATACCTAAATAAACAACATCAAACACAGCCTAATTTGCCATTATTCAATTAGGTACTGCACACTAGTGATTTGCCACTCTGCAGCCATTCCCTCAGCCAACATAAAAACACTTGTAGTACATCTTCAAGTGCCATGTTTGCATAAGAGATAGCCTCATCCCCAGGCCTCTCATTTTTACACACATTAATTGTATATGTTCTGAATACACACATGGTGACTGCAAACTGAGAAAATGTCATTTTGTCTTAATTACGATATACAAAATGAACTCCCACTAAATCAACTCCCAGGTAGTTGCATCAGAGATGCCTTATCAGCAATTTTCAGCTTCATGTGTGTGTGTGCTGCTAGAGCTCTTTACTGCGCTAAAGAGCCATCATCTCTAAGGTGGCAAGCAGTTATGACAACCACTTCTGCACTTTTTAACCTTAAATCTGTATGAAAAAGGATTCAGATCAACAATAAAGTCGCATCTTGGAAAAGTACTGACTTGAGAATGTTCTTGCAAACAGCAGGCATAACCACAGTGCCTTTATAGACTTGAGAATGCTCTTGCAAACAGCAAACATAACCACAGTGCCTTTATAGACTTGAGAATGCTCTTGCAAACAGCAGGCATAACCACAGTGCCTTTATAGACTTGAGAATGCTCTTGCAAACAGCAAACATAACCACAGTGCCTTTATAGACTTGAGAATGCTCTTGCAAACAGCAAACATAACCACAGTGCCTTTATAGACTTGAGAATGCTCTTGCAAAACCTCTGCATGTACCAGTACTTCCTTCCAGTCATATTCATTGAACTTATAGAGAAATCTACAAAAAAAACATCACGTGAACAATGTTTCTGATGTAGCTATTAGAAATGATGGACTTTGAAACAATTACATGATAACAGGATGTTATGTTTTTTTTTATAAGTTACTACACCTATACCCATAAACTTGTCTACTTCTTACTCTGCACAAGTCCAGGTACAGTGTCAATCCCAAAATAATCAGGCACACCTTCTTCCTTACTTCACTGGGAGCTGCTGGGATCTGGTGTTATCGTGTTGGCTGCAAAAAATTGTTGCACATTGACTTTACTCATCCAGAACACATTGCCATAGCTATTCCTTTTCAGTAGCAGGTCACAAAGAAGTAGATTAAAGGAGCAGTGTGGCAACAGCAAGATGATGTTGTCCCATGCATTTGGGAATCTCATAAATGTGAGAAATCTCATTTCCCGGCCAAGCCCTTTGCAGCTGGTGCATGCACTTGGTACCATCTAAATATCCCAATCATAACCACAGAAAGCATTCTAAAACATTAATGTTGACAGACTCTCACTTCATTGTAGACTCTACAAGAGACTAGAGTAATTCTGTCTGCCTCTTCTTCACCTCGAGTTACTGCGCATGCGTGAAAGGGCGGAGCATCACCCACGTGTAAACAGGAAGACGGCAGTAGCTTTTGCCAGTTTTGGCTAGCCTTGAAGGTACGTAGCTATGTATCCACATAGATTCTCTACTATCTATGGTATCCATAAGTCCATCTTGCAAACACATGCAGCTGAGGAAAGTGTTTTACTTTTTAGATATATTGGGAGTTGACATTCTCCCCTCCTCATAGTTAAATAAATCAACATTTATAGCACTGATTGGAAAGATATCACAGAACTGATACCTTTTATAGACTTGCCTAATCTAGACTTTGTAAGGAATGCTTATATTCTGATTAGTCTTGTGTTCAGATCCCCTTTTGAATAGAGGGCGTGCATGTGAAGTCATCAAGGTAATTTCTGCATATTTCCGCATACTTCTGTATATTTGCTGCCATCTTGAGAGGCAATGACTAAGAAATTGTATGCAAGGCCTATTCTATGAGCTCACTTCGAGGTACGGAACGTGCTACTTATGCAGAGAGCTAGTCATGACAGTTAACATGCTACAAGATACTACTTGTAGGATCGTTGCCAAAGCAGAGAGTTCCACGCGCTAGCTAGTACATAAATCTCATGAAAAGCTGTCCAGCAATGGTTGCTATGATGTGATGACGTACTTGCACGCCCTCTATAAGGTCTGGGCAGGAGTTCTTGTCGTGTATAGACTCTTGCAAATTGTTGTAGTTGTCCAGGTTTTATAGTTTGCACAAGCCTTCCCTTGTACAAAGTAGTTTCTGTGAAACCCTACAGACTTAGCCTCGTTTCCAGGCTCTCCCCACACGTGAACAAAAAATCGAAAGGAAAAATTGAAAGGAAAAGGGAGATAACCCGCTTTTCCGTACTGCAAGCGACGGAAAGCTGGGCGGGGCCTGGGAACAAGGCTACTACAGACTATGGAAGTGAATAGACTGCTTCAGGGCTAGTCATACTGGCATGTTGACTTCACACATTGTGTGTCAGTCAGTGCTTTAGTATTGTAGAAAAGTATAGTCAAGCATTGTGTTGTAGGACTGGAGATTGACAGCTTGAATTTGCTCTTTTCTCCTCTCTCCTCTCTTCATTCTCCCTCCTCCTACCTTCTGTCTATACCTTCTTTCTCACCCATCCAGTTTGATAAGCTGAGATGAATGGTATCGGTTACCATATTCCTGTAACATAAAACCGCATATGAAGCCCCAGTACGTGAACAGAATTAAAATCAACGACTCACTCTGGAGTAGCTGAAACTGTGAGTTTGTTTTTGTTCTACGTAATAGCTACGGTAACCCCTAATGTGCAAGATTGGTTGCCTACAACAATCAAAATTTGTCCCTGATTCAGATATGTAGACCAGTAACTTTATTAGTTAGTAAATCTATAACCATACAGTTTGAAATTTGTTCTTTGGCCGTCGTGTCAAGCACTGCTAATTATAAATCAGCCAACATTTACATTGTCGCTATAACATGTGCTTTTCACTTACATAATTTCAAAAGTTCTAGCACATGCATAATCCTTGTCTGGCCATCAGCCAAGCATGTGTGTAGCTGTTAGTAAGTGGAGTTGAAGAACGTAAGCATGTGTGTAGCTGTTAGTAAGTGGAGTTGAAGAACGTAAGCATGTGTGTAGCTGTTAGTAAGTGGAGTTGAAGAACGTAAGCATGTGTGTAGCTGTTAGTAAGTGGAGTTGAAGTACGTAAGCATGTGTGTAGCTGTTAGTAAGTGGAGTTGAAGTACGTAAGCATGTGTGTAGCTGTTAGTAAGTGGAGTTGAAGAACGTAAGCATGTGTGTAGCTGTTAGTAAGTGGAGTTGAAGTACGTAAGCGTGTGTGTAGCTGTTAGTAAGTGGAGTTGAAGAACGTAAGCATGTGTGTAGCTGTTAGTAAGTGGAGTTGAAGAACGTAAGAGACTAAAGGAGAGGAATTCAGTTGAGTGAATTTGGTTCTTAACACTCTTGTGCTGTGGTGTGACTCTTGCCCAATGTACACTGTAGTACTGCACTGTACATGAAGAGCACATAAGAACGGAGAGTGTGTAACTCCAATAGAGGCCCATAGTCAGAGCAAAAATATCAAAAATAGAGCACCCGGTTAGGTATTGAAGCAACAATGGCTCCTGTTATGCAGCATGTGCAGTACGTGTTATTAACCCTCGGCGCGCATGCGCAGCGAGGGTTACGGTACCTGGTCTGTGTGTCTGTCTGTGTGTGTGTGTCTGTTACTCAACATCTCACTTTTCACGTGATTATTCGTGCCACAAACGATATTAACCTTCTCAGTGGCGGATGAAGGTCGAAAATTTTAAGCGATTTTCTCTGAAAATGCTTCGTTGCGAAGCTAGAGCGTTTCCTGTTGGTACGGCTACATGATAAGTCGGCCATTTTTTACTCCGCGGAAAACGCGCATGCGTATGAATCTGGACTACGTGGCTAGTGGCCATTTTGTTCTTGGGAGAGACGTTCTTTGCGAGTTCGATTATTGGCCATTGGCAGTAAGTATGCCTCCAACAAAGGTATGCCCGCAGTGTAAAGCTGCTGTACCTGTAATTTATCGTTACGATTTTGGATGCTACGAATGAATTGATATCGAAAGGCATGCCATATCAACTCGAGAGAAAACATCATGATACTATTGTTCACGAGACAGTGATCGATTCTAGTTAACACACAAGTACAATCACATGCACTGCTGCGCTGAGGGTTTGGCACTTCAGTGCCTTTCATTATTTTTTAGTAATGGTGGTACATTCTGCCCGGTATCAAAGTTTATGGAGTTACACACTCTTACTCTATTCATATGTACTCTTGCTACATATAAACATGTAAGCATGTATATACAAGAAAGAAAAATCAGAAAAGAGATGTAGGAATGGTGTGCCAAAAGTACACTAACAAGGAAGGATAAAAGTGCTGGTAAAAATACAAAGCCTCATTCATCCCCACATCATTTCACAAAAGAGTAAATATGTAGGGACGGGGCTTTGTATATTTACCTTCACGTTTATATCCTTCCTTGTTTGTGTACTTTTTGGCATGCCATTCCTACATCTATTTTCCTTTTTAATTATTTTTCTTTCCTGTTTCTGTACTATTTTCTCAGCTATGTTGTGAAGTAAGCACTGTTTCACAACCTTATATTGCTAACATGAAACAGTTTAGTGATAGTAACCCCATATATCTTTTTGCTTACAATTTAAGACAGACTTTATTCCACCTTGCTTTTATGGCCCATACCTTCATTCTAGCTTTTGAAAGCTTGGAGTAAATTTTTCATGTAAGCTGTCAAGGCATGGATGTGAGGGCCTGTATGCTGGCAAGGCCTGGACATATGCATGAAGCTCTATAGTAAAACAAAAAGCGCTAAATCGGGCCGTACATGATATAGTAGTTAGTAGTGTCTTACCTACGTATTTGTCAATAGCACCCTCTGGCCTGCCGCTTGCATGGGGCGGGCCAGGCCAGGCTAGCTAACTCTTGCTCGCTGAAATCGCGTGCACCAATCTTGTTCTCAGACACAATGCAGCAATTTGTGGTGTCGGAACGAGAACGAGTGCACATGCGCACATAATTAGAGAATTTTTTTTTTGTTTTTGGAGGAGAAGAAATACTGTAATACATGTATGAAGTGAGTACAGGTTACTCAGAGTACGGTGATAAAAACAAGACAAAATGTGAGAGTTTGAAGTGTTAAAAATCTAATAAGTTTGAAAAACTAGTAAGAGGCCTGGCCCTCAGCAACAGCCAGGTCAATTTCTCCAGAAAATGAGTTTATTGGATGATGGATGGAAGATCTGGACCCACGTAGGCACATTATAGCTGACCGCAGCAGAGAGAAACTGAGCCTACACCTTAGCCAGTTTATTGTCCTGCTGTATGGCTTGCTGTGCTTGTCAGTGATCAGAGAGGCAATTCTTTTGTACATCACAGTTGCTGTAGCACCCATGCCTCCAGCGGTCGTGAAAACAAGGGGGGAGAAAGAGCCATGTTCCACTTCTCTCATCGTAGGCTCTCCTCTTCTCGAGTTCATTCCTATGGTAACATTGGGTGAGAGAGGTGTTGCGATAGCTTGGTGCGAATGGGTTGCACGAAAAATGCACATTGCTGATCACGTCCCCAAAAATTCTCAGCCACAATGTCTAGGTGGGCTCCATCTTCCCTATTTGCTGATCTGTGTGTAAGCCTCCATCAGTCACAGGCTGCAAACTGGGTTCAGTGCCAACTCCATGACACACCTCACTCAAAAGTTCAGCTGTGATCTCATTGTGGCGGATTGACGGGAATCCTCCTAGGGAGCAGCTCAGGGCGTGTTCAATGGTGAATTTTTGGTCACAGACACACCGAGAGGGCAGTTGTTGTGGGCACCACCCATATCTCAAACACAGAGCATCCTGAAAGGCACCTTTGTGAAGGATAAACCTGTGCTCTGCAATTGGGAGAGTGATGAGCCAAGTTGAAGCACCCTTCTCGGATGATACTTTCATCGCTCTCTGCAAGTTGGGTGGTAGTTTGCTGGCTACCTCGTCCGCTTCTGCCTTTTCGCCTTGCCTTTGGATGGTGCAAGAGTAGTTCTTGGCTCTGATCTGAGATCTCCTGGTCTCTGATGGATATGTGTTTGATTGCTGGGTGATGAGATCAACGAGTGGAGCTGTAATTGTCTTGGAGTTATCAAAATGGGTGGAGCTTTGAAGGGAGGGGTTGGCAACACCTAGGCCGCCAAAGTGTGCTGGCAGGGCTATGAGGTCACGTACAGTGTCACTGAAAGCATTTTGGCCCGTGATACCCGGTAGGAGTTGATGTCTGATGACCTCTTCAAGCGGTTCTAGCAGAACATCAATGTCTGGAGTAGTTCTGGCCAAGTATGTCCACTTGCTCACCAGCCCGTGAGTAAGTGCAGCATATGCAGCTTGTGGCTGTGTCTTGGCAATCTCAGAAAGTTGTTCAATTTCTCTCTTCCACCCAGATACTTTCTCTTTTACATAGCACTCCATAAAGACTGTGATCCAATAGCTGACCCTAGGTGTCTCTTCCCTTCTGATGTAATAGCCACTCCTGGTCCTTGAAAGAATTCCTTTGCTTCATCACATTTCCCTTCCTTTACAATCAGCCAGGTCTTACTGGCATTTGGATATTGTCCAATTTGAGAAAGGTTGTCCCACCATTTCCTCAGATACTCGAGTTTCCCTCCAGCTGAGGCATCGTCCGCAAACCACATGTGTTTGATGTTCTCTTCTGCAAGATGGTGAATGAGAGGAGTGATGGCCACAGCATACATGGCCATAGCAAGGGGATCACCCTGAGTTGTACCTTCCTGAGAGAGAATCGATTCTCCATCGATAAACAGTTGACCTTTCTCTCTGTAGGTATTGATTAGTACCTTCACGAGTGAAGGACACAGGTTCTTGATGTTGAGTAGTGCAGTTTGGCGGTTCAAACAGTTGAAGGCATTGCTTGCATCCACCAAGATAACACCTTCCGCTTCGGTTGACTCAAACACCTGATGCATGGCGTGCACAGCTGCCTCACATCCTGATAGATGTCCAGCACATGTTTGGAGGGGACCAGTAGCTTCCTGGATGTCATTGCTGATAGTTTTGGCAATAACCTTCCCGATGATTTGTCGCGCTACTTCACCAATTCCTATGGGGCGTACTCCTGGACATTTGTCTAAGGGAATTAGGCGGCATGCAACAAATGCTGTCAAGGTTGATGGATCTACATACGTAGTACAGATCCTTCTTGCAACCGCTGCTAGACCATCACAAAGTTCTGTTGAGGCCGACTTGAACGAGGTGCGTCTCCATGCTGCAGCATCGAGACCTGAAGGTCCAGCAGCTCCCTCTGTTTTGAGAGCTGTGCATTGTATTAAGTCACAATCAATTTTGTTGAACATTACCGGGTGATGTTCGCAAGCAAGCATACGAAAAATGGCACTTTCGCTACTTCACACTTTTGCGTTTAGCTGTCTCCCACGTGGCTTTTGGGCACCTATATAAGTCTTACTGATCATAATGGCACTCAAAGAGGAAGGCTGGGTGCTTAAATAAGCTTTTAGCGTATGTGCGGGAAAGTTATACAGCTTTTGCTTAAGTATTGCATATATTGCGCGTCTGCGCCATCCCTACATAGAGAGTCTACCGACTCTCTGATATGTCTATTGTGAAGAGGATGGTTTAACATAACTGGATCTTGCTGTGTCCCGAAATTTATCATGGCTCACAAACCATGCATACCAGCAGGGTTTGTCACTGTCTGCTGTTACATGAGTATGATGGGCAAAGTTCATAAAATCAGCTAGAAGTATGGCCAGGTTCTCCCCGCTAAGGAAAGGGGAGAGCCTGGTACAATTTTCACATACGTGACCTCAAGAGAATAAGCATAAGGTATACAAGACTTGATTGTGTGTGGGCGTGTACAGAAGTCTCCACTTAGCTTGGAGGATAGCTTAGAAGGCACCATAGATTGCCTTGCGGACATTGCTTCCAAGTGTGGAGCTGCTATCAAGGATCCCGCAACCCTTTTTTTGCTACAACCAAGTGATAATGGAAATAGATGTTATTCACTTCCCTAAGAAAGGCAATGCAAAAATCAATCTGTTTGTCTGGTCATCTTCAAAGTTCTTGCATCTTGTTTGGGCATTATAATCAAGCCGGATTTGAGGTTGAATACGAATGCTGGTGCATTGCTCTTTTCCAATTTAAGTTAACGTTTTGACGTCATCGAAAATTACATTCCACATTGCATGCCAACAGTCTACTAGTGAATAGACGTTGATTGGGCAACCCTAGCTGCCGCATATAGACTAGGCTATGCTATCTTTCGAAAGGAGCACGAGTAGGCTGTCTTGGAGTTCGCTATTTACTGGAGCATTTTTGAATTCACAGTCTAGTTGACATTACGTCACGGTGATTTCAAAATGTTGGAACCAAAACAATATAGGCAGTTTACCAGACCATTTTCTTACTCTGCGAAAAGTAGTATGGGCACGAGACTAGACTTGACCTTCTTTATAACCCATACCAGACTAGAATGTACAATACAGGGTTTGTAACGTGTATGAGTACCAGTCATCTCACTTGCCTTGTATTGGAATGTCAAGAGCAACTCACAGTTCATGTACATGAGACAGAGATGACTCGAAGTAAGCTGAGTGCTCAGAAAACTTGTTCTGTTAGCGTACTGTGCAGGCAATAACAACTACTTCTGATGCACTTCTGGTCAGTCTGGTCCGGTCCGGTTCGGGTTTTAAAGAAGGCCATTTTTAACTCCTACCCCTCTTGAATCTACACTAACAATCTGATCTTGTGTTTACATTTCAGACTCACCTTACCAGCTGTATTTTTAGACAGTCGATTGTGTTTCACAACTACATATACATGTCCAGGCTGCTGATATTCTGACTTTCATACAAATACAACCCTCAAAATGATAACATTCGCAAAAAAATTTGCCTCATGTGCATTAAATGGAAAGTAATCTTTGCATTCAAATCATCTTGTTTTTACTTATCCATTTAAGTTTTGTTGCATGAAAATGCTTCCAAATGCATTTGTAAACATGGTAACAGATCATACTGCATGACTGTACGTGTACTGACATTAAGTGGAACACCAAAGCTAGTGCTAGAGTTACTCTTCCTCGTTCTCCATCTCCCCCTCCTGGCAGTAGTATATGCTTGCCTCCCAGCCACACTGTCAGTTTCTGTTAACTCTTGCATGATGGCTAGTAGTATGTGGTTACCCTTGGATCCCCAGAAGAAAAGAGGTGAACAAGTTTGGTTTGAATGGGGGAGAATCTGGGAATGAGACTACTTGTATGGAATATGTAACAAAATTTATGACACAGCAGTTTGTGTGTGCTATGGCTGAGTGTGTTTCATTACATAGCTGAACTAATTGTAGCTAGTAGTTAGTCTTACGAAATGTGCAGTTGTGTATTACATCAGACTCCAGTGGTGCATGTTTGTACAGAACCTCCACTAAGATTAGACATCACTCTCCTTAGCAAGTGCTCATTGATAATTATTACTTAAGCAGCTATTACATATGCATTCATGTGAATAGAATTTGCCAAACAGTAGTTCTTGTCTGAAATGACCTATTGCAACATTCCCTAGCCTTATGAAACACTGCATTCAGCAACCTGGACAAAGAGAATATAAAAGACATGTTGACCTAACATACATGTATGTACACAATTACATGTGCAAATATATAGACCAGGTTCATGTAAGGACCAAGGTATGCATTAATACATCCGGGTTCCAAACTGGTGCCATTTAGAGGCACTTAAGTATGTCCATATATGTTTTTTTTATCACGTCTAACTTCCACATTCTAACACATCACATATTGTATGAAAGCAGGATCTTTGTGCTATTGAACGGTGTTAAAACCAAGGCAATTGGACAAAAATGAGTTATGTGGCCATGAATCTGGATGGTATTTGACAGGTAAATAGCGACTTCTTCGTTTTCTCAAGCTAGGTAAGCCGAGTAAGGTCAAGCAAAATAGTTAGCTAAACGTTTTATGCATGGGGCTCAAGTTGAAAGTGGCATGGTGAGTCATAAATGCTTAAAAGCTAACTTGACCAATGCTAGAATGAGAACAGACCTCTGAGCGGGCGTTTGTGACTACTCGCACCACTTCCCTCTCCTAGCCATACACGCACATCTACAAACAACTGGTTTTTGTCCCTTACTTGGCTTTACCTATCTTGAGAGGCGAAGAGAGCAGTAGAAGTTGCTAGTTTTCTTGTCCTGTACCGTCTGGGGTTGCAACAGGATAGCTTGCTCATCTTTTGTCCGATTGCCACTGTTTTACACTGTTTAATAACACAAGATTCTATTTTCGTACAGTATGCGCTATAACAGATTACGCTGTAGAACGCAGAAGTTAGACACGATCAAAGAAACGGGAGAATCCCATATACGACCATACTTAAGGGCCACAAAATGGTGCCTGTAGAGCAACCTGTGCGGGTAGCTGACAGGTGTGCCATCCAGGTGGTAAGTGGCCCTGCATGGGTGGCCCTGCGCGGGTGGCCGACAGGTGTGCCGTCCAGGTGGTAAGTGGCCCTGCGCGGGTGGCCGACAGGTGTGCCGTCCAGGTGGTAAGTGGCCCTGCGCGGGTGGCCGACAGGTGTGCCGTCCAGGTGGTAAGTGGCCCTGCGCGGGTGGCCGACAGGTGTGCCGTCCAGGTGGTAAGTGGCCCTGCGCGGGTGGCCGACAGGTGTGCCGTCCAGGTGGTAAGTGGCCCTGCGCGGGTGGCCGACAGGTGTGCCGTCCAGGTGGTAAGTGGCCCTGCGCGGGTGGCCGACAGGTGTGCCGTCCAGGTGGAAAGTGGCCCTACGCGGGTGGCCGACAGGTGTGCCGTCCAGGTGGTAAGTGGCCCTGCGCGGGTGGCCGACAGGTGTGCCGTCCAGGTGGTAAGTGGCCCTGCGCGGGTGGCCGACAGGTGTGCCGTCCAGGTGGTAAGTGGCCCTGCGCGGGTGGCCGACAGGTGTGCCGTCCAGGTGGTAAGTGGCCCTGCGCGGGTGGCCGACAGGTGTGCCGTCCAGGTGGTAAGTGGCCCTGCGCGGGTGGCCGACAGGTGTGCCGTCCAGGTGGTAAGTGGCCCTGCGCGGGTGGCCGACAGGTGTGCCGTCCAGGTGGTAAGTGGCCCTGCGCGGGTGGCCGACAGGTGTGCCGTCCAGGTGGTAAGTGGCCCTGCGCGGGTGGCCGACAGGTGTGCCGTCCAGGTGGTAAGTGGCCCTGCGCGGGTGGCCGACAGGTGTGCCGTCCAGGTGGTAAGTGGCCCTGCGCGGGTGGCCGACAGGTGTGCCGTCCAGGTGGTAAGTGGCCCTGCGCGGGTGGCCGACAGGTGTGCCGTCCAGGTGGTAAGTGGCCCTGCGCGGGTGGCCGACAGGTGTGCCGTCCAGGTGGTAAGTGGCCGTGCGCGGGTGGCCGACAGGTGTGCCGTCCAGGTGGTAAGTGGCCCTGCGCGGGTGGCCGACAGGTGTGCCGTCCAGGTGGTAAGTGGTCCTGCGCGGGTGGCCGACAGGTGTGCCGTCCAGGTGGTAAGTGGCCCTGCGCGGGTGGCCGACAGGTGTGCCGTCCAGGTGGTAAGTGGCCCTGCGCGGGTGGCCGACAGGTGTGCCGTCCAGGTGGTAAGTGGTCCTGCGCAGGTGGCCGACAGGTGTGCCGTCCAGGTGGTAAGTGGCCCTGCGCGGGTGGCCAACAGGTGTGCCGTCCAGGTGGAAAGTGACCCTACGCGGGTGGCCGACAGGTGTGCCGTCCAGGTGGTACCAGCACCTGTAGCAGGAGAAAGTTGAGCAAATTAGCAAATCTGCTCACATTCAACCATGAATGCTAGTGTAGTCTATGTAGTCTTGCTGGCCAAACCCCATTCTGTAAAGCACAGAATCTATATGCATGGCTTAAGCACTGCACAGGATAATACAGTCTGTTAGACTGACCAATGCTTTATGCACATAGCAGCTGCAGTAATCAATTGTGGTTTCACAACTTTTCCACACTTCACAATAGTCCATCTGAGCTGGCTTGCAATCAATGGCTGAGTATTGTGCTTTGATTCGTCCTGCACTGTTGTATACAGTGTATGGCAAGTTACCAACCCCCTTCCTTCTTTGTGAAATTGGGTGTGGTCAGTGGGATTATTATTGCTTTGTAGATGGTACATAGCTTGGTGTTAGTGAAGTTTTGTGTTGAGTGGGGGAGCACCAACACTGACTGGCAAATTGTTGTTCCTATGTGGAAAAATTTCTGCGCACAAATTTGAGTGTGAAGCTAATAACAGTGGACACATGAGAGTAGGGCATGTATGGATTAAATGGGTGGGGCAGTTATGGCTAAGTGAGTTACTATTTTTTGGGAATATGCTCAAAAACAAAACTTCGGAGGGTTCCCTATCTGATCATCATGGCCAATGCTTTCTGTTCCTTTAATCTCCTAGTCTCGCAAGCCAGACCCTTTCTGTTCCACAGTGCTGATTGCTTTCAGTATTGGTGCACGAAGGAAGGGTCTGGAGATTTAGGACCACATAAATACCTGGACCACAATTGGTCACGCGTAAAGCACACAATTATTCGGGTGAGTGTGAGCGAGCCCCACGCTAGTGAGTTGAATAGTGAGCATAGATCCATGGATGCACCAAATAACATGTTTCCCCACTACTAGTGCACGGTAACATGAATACTAGCTGCATCTCAGCCTTTCACAAAGTTCACTACTACCTCTCGCTGTAGAGCTATAAACTCACACCTTGACTTACAGCCCTTATGAGAGCAGCTAAAACTGGCTGATCAGCTTTACTTGCCTATTCTGCCTACTCTGGCACATGTCACAATGACCGTATTCGTGTGACCAAACAACTCTAATTGTGTGTTCTGCGATTTTATAGGCTCTATTGAAACTCCACTAGACATTCATTGTGAAATGGTCTAAGTCTCCAGACCCTCTGTGTGCCACTACTAAGAGCAATCAGCACTGTGGAACGGAAAGGGTCTGGCTTGTGAGACTATTAAATGCCCGACCTGTTTGTTTTGAGGAGTATAACTCCTTGTTTGTATTCACAGTATCTATGTTATTAGTATAGGTAATCACATGGATTCGAGTGCAATTTATCCCTTTTGTGAGTGGAATTATTCCCAAATTGTACGGGAATCCATGTGATTGCTCATATACTTCTAGTTTCTGGACACCGCACTGCGCAAAACAAGCAAGTAAGCCATGCCTCAAACGAGTGAGCTGAACGGTATCACTTTTGCTAGACATGAAGCCCATGACAGAGCGAGTCAAACGGTGGAATTTTCATATATTATCGTACGCCGTTCCGTAAATGCAAATTGACACTCTTTTAATCCGAAACATTGCGCACGCCGAGTACAAGTGCAGACAGAATATCGAAAAGAACACATGGTCATGTGTGAATAAAGACTGTACTCTAATCTAGAATCATAATTCTGAGCCCTAACCCAGAGTTTTACATTCAGCGTTTTAGCCTTCAAGTTTTGTTCAACATGGATACCCAAAGCAATCCTAGAAGAGCTCTCAAACCAGCGCAGGAACAAGAAGATCGGCGACGGAGCCGACTCATTGCCATCATTGATTGACACGCTTGGTCTGCCCACTATATCCTTTACCCACAGTGCAGCTGACCTCCAATGGCCAGAACTAGCACGCCTCATCTGCCCTGACGACCCTGAATGCAGTTCCAGCCGCAACAAAGCTGTATTGGAAAACCCAGCCATTCAATTGAGATTGGTTCTTCTACCATCGCATCCAGAAGTTCATTGAAGCATTCTATGTTGGTGTCCTTGGTGCTGCTGACTACTGGATGCGTTTTGAGTGGCAGCATCGTGGAAGCCCGTGCGTACATGGCTTAGCTTGGCTTTCAGGTGCCCCTGACGTGGAGCAGATTGTAGCTTCAGCCGATGGTGCTGATACAGCGAAGGAAGAACTAATCAGAAATGTGGATAAGATTGTGACCACTCTCAATCCAGGAATTCTACCTAATGGAAGTAATGCAGATGATGCTCCTACACCCAAAACAAACCCTCACATCTGCAACAAGCCCTATGACAGGATAGAGGATTTCAATCAAGACTTGGCTGACCTTGTTGCCACCTGCCAATGACACACATGCTGCTTGGCTGCATACTGCCTACGCACTCGTGATGGCCAGCAAGTGCCGTTTTGGCTATCCAAAGCCATTGCAGCCAGCGACAACACTTGTGATAGAAGACGGAGAGCCAGAACTGTTAACCGCGCGAAACGATGGTCTTGTCAACAGCTTCAACCCTGTGCAGTTGTCTGCATGGCGTACCAATGTGGACATGCAGTATTGTGTATCTCGCCACAAGGTCATTGAATACTGTGCAAAGTATGCCACCAAGTGTGAACCTCACTCCCAGCCAATGAAAGAGATTTTTGCCAAGCCGTGATAGTGAGGAGATATGGATTTTGTCAGATGCATCTCCATGTATCATGTCAAAGTTGAGTTTGTACAACAACATTGAAACAAACTGATTTCTAAGTACATAACTAACCAGCCTCGTTCCTTTGACAAAGCTAATCATTTACTAGCCCTTCAGTACCCTCGTTCCCAGGGCTACAGTCCAGTTTTTGATCGCTTGCAGTATGCAAAAACGTGACCAAAAACTGGACGGTGGGAAGGCCTGGGAATGAGGCTAGCCCTCCAGCATGTGCACGGAGGCCGTCATCGACACGCGCATGCGCATAAATTGATTTCCAGGAGCAAGGTGGGGCTGCTTTCAATGCAATGCAGTTTTCTACAGAGGAGCTGCTAATAAACGTAGCCAATACCTGATGAAAGGTTTCAGACCAAACACTGCACAATACTTTCAGAGTTGTGATTTAATGTGTACCTACTATTACCCATCCACGCGGTATCCTACCACTCGCTCAGGCTCGCCCCAAGATGCCTTGCATCTACACTAGTAAACATGAATGGAAAGGTTGGAAGGATGTGCTGCAGAGTGAAAACTTTGCTGTCTGTTATTCGTGATGAAGAACGGATGCACTCTTTCAATCAGGACCTCTCCCCCCCCTCTGTCTACCTAGGTAGGCATTGACGTCATTCACATGATAAATGTTCCCAAACCTTCCCCCTTCATTTTTGCATACTGTTAAGTGATCAAAACTGGATGGTAGAAAGACCTGGGAAGAAGGGTAAGGACTATTGTGCCTACTGGTGTGTGTGCGTGTTGTTCTGAAGGTTAGCAGTAGGCTCTAATGGGGTACAGTTATTGTAGAGTCCACCAGGTTACATTTGCAACAACTGTATTGTTTATGGATACACAATGTTGATACAAACACAGTATTGTTGATACAAAACATGAATAATTGGTTGCTACTGACACGGACGGGCGTAAACATGCATTCAAATTATTGTGGAAACAGTGCAGACTGACTGGTTCAGCAGGTTTGTGATAGTGTCATCATAGCTGGTATATTATCTATGGTGTCATCCTGAGTTTCTTGACACACAGTCTTCTCCAAAGTTTCATCAAATAGTCTTTCCTTTCGCTCTGCTGCCTTCGAATGTCGAACATCGTTTATGAAGGCTGAGCTTGTATTGGAGCAGGCGCTTGGCGCGGAAGTTAATTCAGTAGGTGGAACTTGTTTCTCCTTCTTGTGCACAAGTAGATAGAAGTTTTGGCATCGTCCTGCTGAATAGCTCATTGCTAAGGTGTTCCATCTTCATCTTGGTTTGAAAAGTTGCATTGTAGTGGCCGTATTTGCAGCATACTCTAAATAAGTTAGACGCTTTGACCGACGGGATCTGTGCGAGTTAGAAACCAGAGGGCCCTTAAGTAGCGCCCTCACTACACTCGGGCGCTACAGCCTCGGGCCCTCAGGTTTCTAAATCGCGTAGCTCCCTTGGTCTCAGTGTCTAACTATTATATACATAGCTACATGCCTGTTTTTGATGCCTTCATTCTAGCTCTTCTTAAATTCACTAAACATTGCCCTAGTAGGTAGGTAGTGTTGCTGCTTATTCACAGCAAAATGAAATAACGACATGCATACTAATTTGATGCATGCCGTATTTCATGTATTTAGAATCATAATTATTGCCTAGGCTAGCAGTTTATATTTGTTGTTTGACTGTTGAGCCTTGTTGACTGATACATGTACCATACCTCTTCTGTTGGTTGTTTGACTGTTGAGCCTTGTTGACTGATACATGTACCATACCTCTTCTGTTTGTTGTTTGACTGTTGAGCCTTGTTGACTGATACATGTACCATACCTCTTCTGTTGGTTGTTTGACTGTTGAGCCTTGTTGACTGATACATGTACCATACCTCTTCTGTTGGTTGTTTGACTGTTGAGCCTTGTTGACTGATACATGTACCATACCTCTTCTGTTGGTTGTTTGACTGTTGAGCCTTGTTGACTGATACATGTACCATACCTCTTCTGTTGGTTGTTTGACTGTTGAGCCTTGTTGACTGATACATGTACCATACCTCTTCTGTTGGTTGTTTGACTGTTGAGCCTTGTTGACTGATACATGTACCATACCTCTTCTGTTTGTTGTTTGACTGTTGAGCCTTGTTGACTGATACATGTACCATACCTCTTCTGTTGGTTGTTTGACTGTTGAGCCTTGTTGACTGATACATGTACCATACCTCTTCTGTTTGTTGTTTGACTGTTGAGCCTTGTTGACTGATACATGTACCATACCTCTTCTGTTGGTTGTTTGACTGTTGAGCCTTGTTGACTGATACATGTACCATACCTCTTCTGTTGGTTGTTTGACTGTTGAGCCTTGTTGACTGATACATGTACCATACCTCTTCTGTTGGTTGTTTGACTGTTGAGCCTTGTTGACTGATACATGTACCATACCTCTTCTGTTGGTTATTTGACTGTTGAGCCTTGTTGACTGATACATGTACCATACCTCTTCTGTTGGTTGTTTGACTGTTGAGCCTTGTTGACTGATACATGTACCATACCTCTTCTGTTGGTTGTTTGACTGTTGAGCCTTGTTGACTGATACATGTACCATACCTCTTCTGTTTGTTGTTTGACTGTTGAGCCTTGTTGACTGATACATGTACCATACCTCTTCTGTTGGTTGTTTGACTGTTGAGCCTTGTTGACTGATACATGTACCATACCTCTTCTGTTGGTTGTTTGACTGTTGAGCCTTGTTGACTGATACATGTACCATACCTCTTCTGTTTGTTGTTTGACTGTTGAGCCTTGTTGATGTAAATTACCATACCTCTTCTGTTGGTTCGAGCCTCACCGCACCCCAAGATACTCATAAGAGGTTAGTGCTGCAGGTTTATGTGCCTTGGCTCTAAAACTTTAGAGTTCGGTGCTATGTAGAAACAAAGTTCACTGCTGCCTAGCTACAAGACCTGAAGTAGAAGGCTTTAGAGATGAGGGTTTTGTGCTGCGAATTTACCTGAAGTAGAAGGTCTTCTAGTTCAGAGTTTTGTGGCTTCTTAAAAAAGCTTTACCCTCAAGGGAGGAGCCAGGCATCAGTTTGTCGACAGTGTATAGCAAGACACGTACATAGCAAGACATGCTTTCACCTGCGTTGCATGCTACATGCATATTATTAGCTCGTAACACAGTAGTGCCCTCAATACATGTAGCAACGATTTTGTACATATTTTATATTGACATGACGTCATGTGTGAAAATCCCTTCTGGTGCCGCTGTGAAGGGTGAGGGTGGTGTAGCTGGTGAAGGAAAGCTTGTTAGTGTACCAAAAGTTTTATTGCTGGGGTAAGTGCACCATGACATTAACGAATATCTTGTCAGATTGGATGTCCAATGCTTCCTCTGGCCTGGGTGTTTGTTTGTCAATCAATCAATCAATCAATCAAACAATCAATCAATCAATCAATCAATCAATCAATCAATCAATCAATCAATCAATCAATCAATCAATCAATCAATCAATCAATCAATCAACCAACCAACCACAAGCGACGAAAGACAAGTGAGACTACTACAGTTGGATGCAGTTAATAGCAGGCGGGATTCCAGCCCACTTTCGCATTTGTAGTTCGTGATCTGCCGATTCACTGATCCCTGTTTTCCAGGCACCAAAGTCGCGGGGAAATTGAGCATGATTGTGTAAACAGTCTATACAAGGTACCTTTATCTCAGCCCATGCACAACAGCCTGGGAATGAGGCTATGCATTGCTGTAACTACCCTTCGCTTCAATGTTCCTTTTTGTACCACTACTATTCAAGAATGATTTCTACTCCTTGAAAAAAGATTGACGTTTTACTATGTCAAATCCCCACCCATGCCCCACTATAGCCTGAACTGGGGGTAGTGGGGCACAACATTGCTCTAGTTGCTGATTCCCCTGAAGATTTCCAAGCCATGCTAAATATTGTGCATGTCTATGCAGGAAAATGGCGATACAACCTCAACGCAAGCAAGTCTTTTGTAATGGTCTATGGAGAATCCCCCCGCTCTAGAACCCAAGCAAGATCCTCTCAGAGGTGGCACATAGGGAATGAAGCAGTGGAAGAAACAGATGAAATACACCACCTGGGGGATCCTCAGATCGGTTTCCCTATCTACCATCTTCCGTACCACTGAGCGAAGCACAGTGGGGAAAAGTGCATTCTTTGCACTCAACACCGTGGGGTCTAGGTTTGGTTGCTTACACCCTATTACATCCTATGGAGTATACTCCACCCTATGTCTTCCTATTATGCTCTATGGCTCTGAACTATGGTCACTCTCCAACACTGAACTAAACATCCTTGAGTGCACCCACCGCAAGATCCTTTGCACCATCCAAGGCCTTCCCACTAGATGCCCAACAACAGCCCTCCAGAGCCTAATTGACTCCCGCTCCATCTCATCATTCATCTCCCAAAGACAGCTGGCCTTCATAAACTCCATTATCAACATGCAACCTGGTGATCTCCCCAAGCCAATACTTGAAGTGAGAATCGCAAACCCCATTGCGAAGGGAAACACTGCTACCTGGAAAAACCTCGCTGATAGACTCTGTCTCCCCTCTATCCAACAGTTATTCAAAACACCGCTCAACAAGGAATCCTGGTGACATTCGATTAAGCGCCTCCTTGATATATCCAAGCGTGCATCACAATGCAACACCAATGTGACAACTTAGTCTCGTGCCCCGCCCGCGCGCGCCTCCCGGCGAGAAACGGTCTGGTGAACGAAGTCGAATTTCTTGGGCTTATTCCCCAAAAGCGGTAATGACCAATGAGATTGCGAGATCGGTAATTATTACGTAGCACTTCCCTTACAACAGTAAAATTTGTTAATCTCCATTCGAGTATCCGAACCTTTTTTGAGCGGGTTGGCCGCAAAATGTTTTGATTGTTGCTAGGTTACATTGTCGCAAAAGTGTGCGCTAGCCCAAGAAATTCAACTTGGTTCACCAGACCGTTTCTCCTCGGGAGAGGGTGGGGTCTGGGGATGAGACTAGTGACAACTACCCCGAATGCACCCTCCCAATCGGAAGACCAGCCCCACACTGGACAATCATCCTCAAGGACACCACTTCATTGCCAAATGCCCGGCGCTCTCACCTGTTTGATCCTGCTTCTTGAGCAACGTCCATCAGCTATAGGATCACACCTTCTTCACCAGGAAATGGACCCGCTATGTTTTACTGAAGTCATGCTAGGACTGGAATGGACAAGGACGCACCCACTCAAACCTTCATCATTAATTTCCTGACCGAGCTAAAGGACTGCCGCAACTCTCTCATCTTTCAGCTGATTTGGGCACTTACAAATGGCCATATCAAATTTGCCCAAACTGGGATACTCTCCTTAAGTAGAGGCTACAAAGAAGAAGATAGGTATATTACTGTGGCTGTTACCAAACATCTTTTCTATAGCTTGGCTGTGCATGAAAATTAGGTTGTTTCTTCATGTAAGACATCACGAAATGTGCTGAATCAGCCCATTGGCATGTGCAGCTTCAGTTGGCAATGTTTGCAGTGCTGCAGTTCTGCTGTGCAGTGAGTACTGGATGCAGTGGTTGGAAGAGTGCTGGTTGCAGAAGTTGTACAGTGGAACTTCTATAATGCGGACACCATTGGTGCCATCTAAAGTGTCCTGAGTAAAGAGGTGTCCCTACTTCGGAGGCTTCTGGTATATTTCTGGTAGGCATGGCAAAGCATACTCATGCCATTGAGCGCTATGAAGGCACGTTCCAGAACTCTCTAGAAAGGATAACCAGAGGCTAGAACTATGCGTACCAGTGTTAGTATAATGTCCAGTTGGTGAATCAATCAGCGGTGCCGGACAATCTTGTGCAAGAAGCCTGCCAGCATCCACATTATCGAGTGAATTTTGTACAGTCCAGGTACTAGCGGGATCGCAAAATCTGTCCACTTTTCGGAATAGCGAGGTGTCCGCATTTCAGAGAGCTGTAAAGTATTACGCGTAATGCAAATTCAATCCGGACTGCAATATTTTGTCCTGTATAATGAGGTGTCTGCTATAGAGAATGTCCGTTAAAGGAGGTTCCACTGTAATATGAATGCACTCCCCGTAAATTTATTCATAAATGCAGTCATGAATTTCATTGGTAGGACCATGCCCTCCAGTTTTTGATCGCTTACAGTGTGCAAAATGTGGAAGAGAATGTTTACCGCATGATCCGCAGCACAAGTGTCACACATCGTCATACATAATTTTCATTACATACTAAGTCTTGAAATTATTGGGGTGAGCGTGAGCAAGCCCCACACTATTCAGTTCAACTGCGATTTATATATATATCTGGCGTACGTTGTTTCGTATGTTTTTGAACAACGACCATAAGGAAGATTTTCGTACAACTAGGCAGCCAGCATAGCCTTGGGGAGCTAGCTCTAAGGTGAGCTTGAAAGATGACGCTTATAGAAGACAGCCAGGAAGGACAGTTGGACTGTGCGCACTTACTGTACAAGGGACAGCAGTTGGAGCGTGAATACCTACCTATGTCAATACAAGCAAAATACAATGTCAATACAAGCGCTAACAGTTGTGTAGACAGACTGAACACAGAAAGTAGCAGAAATTCTGCTTCACGGCTGATGCATGGCGACCCTCATCTGCCGGCCTCTCTCTAAGATGCCCCAAGTAAGGACCATACATGACAAGCCAGGCTGACTTCAGACCCTGCCTACAGTTAGCAGGTAGAACGATTGGCTCCATTGTGCTATCCCATTTGATAAGGGTACCCCATGGTTTTCCAGTGTCTGTTCCAGTGGGTAATGACTTACTAGGATACCTCCGTACTCTCTTGTAAACTTTAGTAAACCCCCTGTAACCCTCCGTTAACTACTCTCTGTCCCAGGGGTGTGAAGCCAAAATTTTTGTCCCAGGTAGGCAAATAGCACTGTCGCCCATTGGGGGTCCCCTTGTTAAATGGAATAGCCCATTTTGTCCCAGGGTAGGCTTCGTACAACTTGATTTCTCAGACAGCCAGCTTAGCCGTAGGCAGCTAGCTCCTGATCCAAGGTGAGCTTGAAAGATGATGCTTATGAAAAACAGCCAGGAATGACAGCTGAAGTGTATGCACCTATTGTACAGGGAATGGCAGTTGTGTTGGTATAGTGACATCGGAATAGGCAGCTGGAGCGTGAGTATCTACTGTACGTATGTATACAAGGGCTGACAGTTATGTATAGACAGGCTGAACGCAAAAGGCGGCAGAGATTCTGCTCCATGGCTGATGTTCAACGACTTCCATCAGCTATTTCTCTCTGCTTAGATATGACAAATGTCTCCATTGTATGGTACCACTCTCATGATGACAGGCTATTCTCTGCAATTGTGACAGTTCTCTTTTGCAGACAGCAGACTGACAAACCTTGTTTAGCTACATACCACAACCTCTGTGCTATGATGACCTGACACTTTGACCACTGGTAAACCTTAGCTACGTATATAACAATTCAATCCCGCAATGAATTGCTTGCTCACACTCGCCTCACAATGTTCTACTTTCGCCTAGTAGTTAATTAGTCCCACACCATACGTAGCTACAAAACACTTGTAGTGAATATTTGTATAGAACCTGCACTATGTAAGATTGGAACGTATTCTTCCAGTGCCCCCCCCCCCCCTTCCTCAGTATACACTGATGTTATTCATGAGATAAAATGAACCAGGCCCTCCCCTCCATTTTTGCATATTGTAGGCAATCCAGAACTGCACAGTAGGAAGGCCTGCTAACACTGCACAGAACAAGGCTAGGAGGACCCTACAAAACTACTGAACTATTTAAATTGGGGTGGGTGGGGGGAGGGGGTGCTGCCTGGACATTTTGGTACTTGTTATGGGAACAAGGTTTATGACAGACATTAACTATATGTAATTTAGTCTGCTGATTAACTAATGTTGTTTAGTTTGCTGCTAACAGTAACGTAAACAACAAGCTATTAAAATCAATTATAGTGGCCAGTAGCCTCCTTCCAGTTTTGATTGCTTAAGTGTATAAAAGCAGAGGGGGGGAAGGCCTGAGAGATTCCGTCACATGCAAAGATGTCAGGTGGACAGCCGGTAGACACATAGGGGCAATGCCTGATTGTTGTATATCTCCCAAACTTTGTGTCGATCAGCTAAGCAACAACTGATGTTGCCTTTTGAACATTCCAGCCTAAAGATCTTGGACAAGATATTACGAGAAAGGCCTTGAGATTCTTCATCGGACACTGCTCCCCTGTGTGCTATGTACCTATTATTATTATGTCACGTACATTATAGTGCATGTAACGAAATCTCCCAGGCCTTAAAGTAACATGCCTACTGTCCAGTTTTTAATCATACGTGCTACGCAGACTTATTAGGCACGCGGAGGAAGGGTCTGGAGACTTAGGACCACTTTGCGTGAATGTCTGGAACGCAATTATTGAATTTGTCATGTGTAAAGACACAATTATTCATAGGTCACACCTACTAGATAACTGTTGCTAATGTCATTTACCAAGCTACTTGCGCTGTTTGTTTGAGCGATGATTGAGCTTGGTTTTGGGTGGCATCTCAGACAAGTACAGGTCCACGTAAGCACCAAATAGCAAGTTTCCCCGCTACCAGTGGGCGGAGACACAAATACTGCATCTCAGCCTTTCGCAAAGTTCACTACTACCTCTCGTTGTTGTGCTCTAAACTCACACCTTGACTCACAGCTCTTATGAGAGCATCCAAAACCAACTTATCGGCTGTAGTTGCCTGTTCTGCCTACCCAGGGACAAGGAATGAATGTCAAAATGACCGTGTTCATGTGACTAAACAACTCTAATTGTGGGTTCTGTGATTTCATTGGCTCTATTAAATTTCACTAGAGATTTACGTAAAGTGGTCCTAAGTCTCCAGACCCTTCCCTCCGTGTGCCGCATACTGAAAGTGATCGGTGCTGCGGAACGGAAAGGGTCTGGCTTGCGAGACTAGACAGTCGGAGTGCAGCGTCGGCGACCTGAAGTGAAGACGACTGAAGTTGAAGCACACATGGCAACTTACGTGTGGTTTGTACAGCTACGGACCTTTAACAGCTGACTGCTCACAACGGTTTAAATTATGGGGTGGTTGAGGCACTTCAGGCAGTAAGGGCTATAAATAGACGGCACACTCATAAACGCCAGAGACCCAGCTCATGTGAGCACGAAGCTTAGTCCATGCATGTATAGCCACAGTAGCCTTCCTGGCTGGAGAAATGACTGGCATAGCTATGCATGTAATACCTAGTTATCTCTGGTGACTGAGGCTTAACTAGTACTTACACGGTTTTGCTGATAGTGACAAGCCTTGATGTGTGCCACTAAAAGTTGCAAATTAGCAGCGTGCTGCTTGCTCATGATCAGGCTCGCCCCACGATGATCAATCATCCCACTAGTAAGTGTCTTGCTGGTAGATATGAACGGGTGTGTGTACATTGACTCATATTGACTGTATGAGCTGCATAGTTTAGGCTTGACATGCAGTGTGTTTGTGTAGGAAATGCTAATTAACCTGGGTACCCCTCCACGAATACGACCGCTAAGTATTTGTGTAAGCATCTAAGAAATTTTGTAAAGTTAATTCATTTAAATAACAGGCATATACTCCCAAGCCAGTATATCCATGTATGTACTTACGGGGTACAGTTTTCTTTCCCTCCTCCATTCTCTGGCTCCTTCAACTGGATTCACAAAAATACCATCCACGCCAGCACAGCGAAAGGATGACGTTCGTCTTGAAGTACATAAAATTAAAATTTCTGTCCGTTATATTTAATGTACCGTATATACGTAGTGTATCAGTATTGTGCAGACTATGCTAGCTATGGACTAGCAAAAGTAGTTGGTGTTTGACTGTTGAACTACATGGATGTTGTCTAATGTGTGAAGCTTGTCTCCTCTGCTGGTTTTCCAGAGACTAGTGTGACCATAGTGAGTGCATGTACAAGTGCATAAGCTAGGTAGATCTGGGGGCATGGCCTCCTAGTAAATTAGATGATTGAGATCATTTCTAAGGCCTAGCTTGTTTAAGCCAAATAATATCACTAGATCTCTCCTTCAGTATTACCTGTCATAGGTGCTGGCACTGTACAGCTGATTAGGCCAGGCTGAATCATTTATTTGAGCTGACTATCTATGTGTGCGTTATGGTTCCCGATTGAATTACAACTCAATTGCAGTCTTGCAAAAAGAACTTTCAGGTTGGAAGTATATTGCATTGTAGCTACTTGTAAGCTGAGAGCATTTCTTAACAGCTAAAAACTATGTATAAATGTTTGCCATGCACTTTGTGCACAAATGGCCTGACCATCCTGAACAGTGAACTTAATTTCAGCGACCCTGTACCTGTGATTTTAGATGTGGCAGTCTGGGTGGAAATCAAGCATTATTCTGTAGCATATTTTGATCACCTTACTGTGTTCGAAGCTCTGTAACGCAGAACTTCTGTTAAGGGCAGAGCTCATATGCGCTGCATAGACATGTCAGGTATTTATGCATCTACGAAGCGTGTATGAGCTCCGCCCTTAATGGAAGTTATGCACTACAGCGATTTGAAAGTGGTAACACGATTGAAATACTGAATAATGTTCGATTTCTACCCAGGACTGCCTCCATTTAGTAGCATGCATGTGCTCATCACGCGCCTACTCCTCTGTGCCCAACCTATCGCTTGTACGCATGCGCTGTTCAGTACTGTTACCTCGTGCTGCCCTCGCTTGCCATCTGCGGCTGCTAGAACTCTCTCTTGTCCTTTATTTGATCCGGCGATCCCATCGAGAGCGTGTTAGCGCCATGTCCGACCACCAGTCCCCCGCTACCTCAGCGTCCTCCCAGCCCTCCACTTCCAAGGCGCCCCAACGCCGATGAGTCAAGCACATCCAACGCTGATATTTTGGCCTCACTCACCGCCCGGCTCAGCG